>OZ024904.1:60507470-60596230 GCA_964017125.1 Flabesymbios commensalis | reverse complement strand
CAAATTCAACTCGAAATAGTTGAAAATAGAAACAATTCAACAGCCCAAGGGTTAACAGTAGGCTATCCCGATTCTAAAATAGTACGCCTACAGAAAAAGGATTAGATCTTCATACCAGAATAAATAGGCACATTTTCTTCGCGGAAATTACTATTTTCTGAAAATAAATAAAACTGAACGAACTTTTTTTAGCTTGCATGGATAGTATCACATGTACTAATGGTACATATGCCTGATGTATTGTTTATTGATCATTTGTTGGTAGCGCAAATCAAATTAATTATTCAAAAACTGACAATGAAAAGTATAAATCGACTAGTGTACCTAGTATAGACCTACCGTGTTTACCTGCTCTGGCCATATAGTTCTTGTTGTAAAGTAAACGTGATTTATTTTTTATCGTCAATACCCTCTTGATGGAATGCCAAAAATGCTTTATCTATATACACTGATATATGGCCTGTTTGGCATTTCACCAAGAGGCTATACACGATAAGATAATAAATATGATTTAATAAAATCCACTGATTGGCAAAGTTTCAAGGGTGAGCCAATACGCTTAACACATCAAGTTTTTAAGCTTTGGTGCTGGTGACCTAGGCTAGTTTTATACGTGTAAATATCACAAGGTGGCTTAATATCGTAATATCGACGATGCCAGACAGCCTTACCTGGATCATGATGCCGGTAGTAACTTTGACTCCTGGAAGAGTATCCAATATTCAGTATCCTCATCCAAAGTGTCCAAACATTGTTTGTGACATCACGCACTGCATGGGGGCTTCACATGATATGGAATATTGTACTAGATGCTAGCAAAACCCAGGGAGTATAGTGGCTGGCTGAATTCCATCAATAACCCGTGTCACCGCGACAAAAGCGGAGTGTCAACATAACTGTTTTAAGGGCGACTACCAAGACTGTATACCCGTTATTATGGGGACAGCTAGCGATCACGGAAAGTCAGCCCAAAGTTGAATCATTGTGTGGTGAACGTCACAGGTGTTGGCCAATATACGCGAACGGGGCCCTTTGAGCTGTTACTTCTGGTCACGCTACTGTGACTATGCATCACCTACATAGTAGTGTTATTATGCTATAACGTTATAATGTCTATAGCAAAGGAGCTCTGTCACAGAGTTTTGCGACACTTAGGCTAGCTTTAGTAAAGATGCGCCACGTAAAATGTTATGGGACTATTTTGCTATTGATATAACAATGTTAATGTTTTTTAAAACTATTGTATTAAATAAACAGGAAATATCACGCCCAAAGTTGTCTTAGTTTAGCACAAAACTTTCATATGTTGCGTTATTTGCATGGTATATAGCAGAAGAGCTAGTTCCTGTAGGACCCTTATTTAAGGAGTTGGTACAACCCATCATACTAACAAAATCTGATTGTATATTATGTTAGAGCAAACCTCCCTGGTCATTTATAGGGTGGGCGTAAAGTAGAATTGTGGTATAAGTGTTTTTTGTACAGCCCATTTTCTAGCATAGGGGGTGTTTTTCGCTATGCTCGTCAACGTGGAGGTCAAGTTCTGAAAATAGCCATATCTCTGCAATGAATGGATCAATTCTTACACTTTTGATATCAACACACTCAGTATTCAATTATCTACATGTTGGATCCGTCTGGCCTTAGGTCACATTGCGTATTGTGAATATATATCAGCTTTGACCAAGTCACGTCTCAATAGTAAATCCGCTATGGATTTTTTCCTTAAATCTTTACAAGAAATGAAGCAGAAACTATACTACGTGTATTGGCTGAAAATGCTTTATATTACCAGAATAAACAATGTCTTAAGAAAAAAGTAAGACCAAATTTGATTTCTTGTGTGTAACTTTAATGGGTCTGAGCTCACTTCATTCAGCATACGGACCTGGTGATTATTGATATATTCTAGTTGCCATTGCGACCACCCAAACCTGTTTAGATTTGGGGGTTGGGTTACGTCAACGTCTTTTGTTGCTGTTCTAGTTTACCAATCGACATATGGAAATTCAATTTCCGTTACAATGATATATTGCATGTTGCAGGGGAGGTAACAGTCATGTCTCCACAGACATTGAAACATAATTTGTATTACAAAGTAATCAAAATCATCAACAAAACAAACTAGTCAACATGGCAAATGAAAACCACTCAATAAAACATTATTATTGTCCCTGTCTCCATGTGGTCAATCTTTTCTGGCCCCAGATATGCATCTGTTTAACACTCAGTGGTATTTAGTTTTATAAATGCTGATATTTTTTTTTTGATGGAAGAATATATCAGCCTGTAATGAAAATGTGTGTATTTAGTTTGGGCTGAAATCTGAAACATTGAACTTTTCTCGGCATTTAAGTATATAATTGGTTATGCACATGTTCTTACATAATTCGGGTGCGCTGAATGCGAATCAGTCAGATAATTTTTTATATATAGTGTCCTTCACCTTCAAATTTGACAAACAAAAATGGCTGTCAAAACCACATCTCTCCTGCTTTTTTCCGACAAATAAATGCACAATTTATCGTTTCTACATGATCGGAGTTGTTGAAAAATTTATGTCTAATCTTTTTTTATCAAAATGACCTTGCTTTGACCTTCAAATTCAAAATGGTAACCACCAGCACAAAATTCTAGCGTTTTAAATTATAATATAATAGAAAAAGCATTTTTTAATGGAAATTTAAAAATGAACTAGGTCATACGACAGATTTTCTTACAAAGCATTCAAAACTAGGTTTAATTACATTACATTCTAACATGCTTTGCTGTGCTCTGCATTTAGAATGACGTCATGATTTTAATTGTAAATATGTAAAATGACGGCCATCTTGCATTTTACGATAAAATCCAGGTCAGGCAATGATGAATGAACATCGTACATGAGTGTTTCGGTCCCCAAGTCATAGAAAAGTTATATAATAAGCATTTCCGCGCGACAAATCGAATAAAGAGGTGTCATTTACATTTTACATTTTAGATTTTTTAAATTTTCAGTAAATAATAAAAAATGGCGGACGTATTGAATTTTAAGGTCAAATAGAGGTAATTTCTTTCCAATGACACTCGAAATAAGTTTCTGAGATAAAAATCTTACAGAGACCAAAAATTGTGCTTTCATGTGTGATAAACCATAGAAAATACTGGGTTTTATTTACATTTTGGCGGCCATTTTATGTTTTGCTAATTTGAAGGCCAAGGTAACCAAATATAGAATATTATCGAACAAATTCGAATTCAGCACACCCAAATTTTGTAGAAACAAGTGGATAGCAAATTATACACTAAAATGCCGAGCAAACTTCAATGTTTCAGATTTCAGCCCTGACTAAAGACACGCATTTTCATAAAAGGCTGTAATATTTTCTCATTAAAACAAAATATGTGTCATTTCTAAATATAAACAACACTCTTTTTTAAGCATAGACATATCTGGTTCAGAAAACGTAGGCCAGATATGGATATATCAGTAATTATTTTTTATTATGATGTTTCCTTTGACCATGTTAACTAGTTTGCGTTGTTGTTTATTTTGATTATTTCATAATAAAAAGTATGTTTGAGTGTATGTGGAGAGATTACTATTTACTTTACGGCAGTGTGTGATATATCATTAGAACGGACATAAGGTTATCTGTTATATGATATATCGCGTGTGTCGATTGGTTAAACAGAATAGCCCCTCCTGACAGGTTTGAGGGTACCCCCATATAAGTGGTCAAAATAAAAAAACTGATACCACAATTTGACTTTACGCCCACCCTATAAATGATCAGGAAGGTTTGCTCTAACAGCATATATAGTCAGATTTTGTCAGTATTTTGTCAGTGGGTTGTACGGACTGATATTTTCTCAGGTCTAGCTCTTCTACTAATAGACTGCTTGCACGAGTTTGCGCGTGAACAGTTGTCTGATTGAAACAGTTCAGCTTTGCTCACTGTGTGGCGTGTTTTTTTTGAAAAGGGTGTATTGATCACAGTTTCAGCTTCAAGATAAACCTGACCTGTATAGCTAATTCAAATTAGAAATGGAAAAGTACATACTTTTTGTAACTTGTGAGATGTAAGTAGGCTATAGATAATACGGAAAACAATGCTGGGTGAATGTTGGGCCATCGTCTACGACGCTTGCTTACCATTAACCCAGAATTGCTTGCTCGCGGCGCCATTATTAGTGGCGGCGAGCAATATTTTGGGCAGAATATACAGTTGACAGGATAAAGATACTAGTAGTATTAGTCACTGATTCAAAGACAATTAACGACAAAACGTATCGCAACATATTGTATCGGAATGTGAACATCGGGGACACAGAAATAAAATGTAAATAGATTTAAATAATGATTAAAGGTATTTTTTTTTCTAAAAACCTTTTTACACCAGCCTATAAGCGGATCAATCGCCCTCCCTGTAAATTAATTCAGTTATTACTATTGTTTAACTTCACGTCGCACTAGGATCGCATAGACTCGTGTCGCAGGAGTATAAACAAAATAGTAGGCCTATAATTGGGACGAAACTTGATTTGTTCGTCAATCCAATATGGCTTCCCCTAACACGATAAGTGAGTTAATGTTTGTTGTTTACGATACTCATAGGCCTATTTTACCACTTATCTCGCACTAACCATTCACCCTCAATTTTTGTGACAATCTGAGATACTTCAAAGGAACAGTGAGAGTAGTTAAAGAGTTGCGGACTTCCAGGGAGCAGTGAGCACTGGTGAGGATTGTTGAAGAGATGTAGACTTTCAGGGAGAAGTGAGGATTGTTAAAGATTTGTAGATTGTCGGGGAGCAGTGAGAGTTGTTAAAGAGTTGTAGCCTTTCAGGGAGCAGTTCCAGCTGTTAGAAAGTTCTAGACTTTCAAGGAGCAATGAGAGTTGTTAAGGAGTTGTAGATTGTCAGGGAGCAATGTGAGTTGTTAAAGAGTTGTATACTTTCAGGAAGCAGTGAAAGTTGTTATAGAATTGTAGAATTTCAGGGAGCAGTGAGAGTTGTTAAAGAGTTGTAGCCTTTCAGTGAGCAGTGCGAGTTGTAAGAGAGTTGTATACTTTCAGGGAGCAGTGAGAGTTGTTAAGGAGTTGTGGACTTTCAGGAAACAATGAGAGTTGGTCAGGAGTTGTAGACTTTCAGGGAACAGTGCGAGTTGCTAGAGAGCTGTAGACTTTCAGGGAGCAGTGAGAGTTGTTAAGGAGTTGTAGCCTTTCAGTGAGCAGTGCGAGTTGTAAGAGAGTTGTAGAATTTCAGGGGGCAGTGAGAGTTGTTAAAGAGTTCAAGACAGACTTTCAGGGAGCAGTGAGGGTTGTTAAAGAGTTGTGGACTTCCAGGGAGCAATGAGAGTTGTTGAGGAGTTGTAGACTTTCAGAGAGTAGTGCGGGTTGTTAAAGAGTTGCGGAATTTCAGGGAGAAATAAGAGTTGTTGGGAAGTTGTAGACTTTCAGAGAGCAGTGAGTGTTGTTAAAGAATTGTGGACTTTCAGAGAGCAGTGAGGGTTGTTAAAGAGTTTTGGACTTTCAGGGAGCGATGAGAGTTCTTGAGGAGTTGTAGACTTTCAGAGAGCATTGCGAGTTGTTAAAGAGTTGTGGACTTTCAGGGAGCAGTATGGGTTGCTAAAGAGTTGTGGACTTTCAGCGAGCAGAGTTGTCAAAGAGTTGTAGACTTTCAGGGAGAAGATTGAGGTGTTAAAATGTTGTGGACTATCAGGGATCAGTGAGAGTTGTTATAGAATTGTAGATTGTCAGGGAGCAGTAAGAGTTGTTATGGCGTTGTAGACTTTCAGTGAGCAGTGGGAGTTGTTAAGGAGCTGTAGACTTTCAGTGAGTAGTGAGAGTTGTTAAGAAGTATAAGAAGACTTTCAAGGAGCAGTGAGATTTGTTAAGGAGTTGTAGACTTTCAAGGAGCAGTGAGAGTTGTTAAAGAGCTGTAGACTTTCAGGGAGCAGTGCGAGTTGTTAGAGAATTGTAGATTGTCAGGGAGCAGTGCCAGTTGTTAAAGAGGAGGCAATGAGAGTTGTTAAAGAGTTGTAGACTGACAAGGGTAGTATGGAGCGTTATATTAAAGAGTTGTAGACTTTTAGGGAGAAGAGTGAGGTGTTAAAAACTTGTAGATTGTCAGGGAGTAGGGAGGGTTGTCAAGAAGCTGTAGACTTTCAGTGAGCCGTGAGAGTTGTTAAAAAGTTGTAGACTTTCAGGAGGCAGTGAGAGCTGTTAAGGACTTGTAGACTTTCAGGGAAAAGAGTGAGGTGTTAAAGACGTGTAGACTTTCAGTGAGCAGTGAGAGTTGTTAAGGAGCTGTAGACTTTCAGTGAGCAGTGAGAGTTGTTAAGGAGTTGTAGACTTTTAGTGAGCAGTAGGAGCTGTTAAGAAGTTTAAGAAGACTTTGAAGGAGCAGTGAGATTTGTTAAGGAGCTGTAGACTTTCAAGGAGCAGTGAGAGTTGTTAAAGAGCTGTAGACTTTCATGGAGCAGTGCGAGTTGTTAGAGAATTGTAGATTGTCAGGGAGCAGTGCCAGTTGTTAAAGAGTTGTAGACTTTCAGGAGGCAATGAGAGTTGTTAAAGAGTTGTAGACTGACAAGGGTAGTATGGAGCGTTATATTAAAGAGTTGTAGACTTTCAGGGAGAAGAGTGATGTGTTAAAAACTTGTAGATTGTCAGGGAGTAGGGAGACTTGTTAAGGAGCTGTAGACTTTCAGTGAGCCGTGAGAGTTGTTAAAAAGTTGTAGACTTTCAGGAGGCAGTGAGAGCTGTTGAGGACTTTCAGGGATAGATTTTCAGGGAAAAGAGTGAGGTGTTAAAGACGTGTAGACTTTCAGTGAGCAGTGAGAGTTGTTAATGAGCTGTAGACTTTCAGTGAGCAGTGAGAGTTGTTAAGGAGTTGTAGACTTTTAGTGAGCAGTGAGAGTTGTTAAGGATTTGTAGACTTTTAGTGAGCAGTGATAGTTGTTAAGAAGTTGTAGACTTTCAGTGAGCAGTGGGAGTTGTTAAGGAGCTGTAGACTTTCAGTGAGCAGTGGGAGTTGTTAAGGAGCTGTAGACTTTCAGTAAGCAATGAGAGTTGTTAAGGAGCTATAGACTTCCAGTGAGCAGTGAGAGTTGTTAAGAAGTTGTAGACTTTCAGTGAGCAGTGGGAGTTGTTAAGGAGCTGTAGACTTTCAGTGAGCAGTGAGAGTTGTTAAGGAGTTGTAGACTTTTAGTGAGCAGTGATAGTTGTTAAGAAGTTGTAGACTTTCAGTGAGCAGTGGGAGTTGTTAAGGAGCTGTAGACTTTCAGTGAGCAATGAGAGTTGTTAAGGAGCTGTAGACTTCCAGTGAGCAGTGAGAGTTGTTAAGAAGTTGTAGACTTTCAGTGAGCAGAGGGAGTTGTGAAGGTGCTGTAGACTTTCAGTGAGTAATGAGAGTTGTTAAGGAGCTGTAGACTTCCAGTGAGCAGTGAGAGTTGTTAAGGAGCTGTAGAGTTTCAGGGAGCAGTGATGGGTATTAAAGAGTTGTACATATTCAACGTCTTCTACCATAGTGGCATGCATGATACTCTTTCTAACATAGTGTCATACTTTCTAATGAGCCGTCAACGAACGCATATGACGACCAGTAATTCATAGTTTTCGCATATTTAGTTAATTCGAAGTTCTATTGTTTTTCGTTCAAGTCTTTTATGAATAGCTGCTGTGCCACCTTGCAAACACATGTACGAATTTATATCCTTTTAGTGTGTACCTAAGGTGACATTGATGTCTGCTCACGAAATATCGGCATGAAAATGGGCACTTTTGTTGATGTTATTTCAAGATGTATAATCCTACCTACACAAATTCTGAAAATACATTACTATCCAATAAATTAAACCATTAGTTCACCTTCTCAAATATTGGCTTCTAAATATATGATATTCAACAAAATATTTTGAAAAGGGTCCTGCTTTCTAACAATTGCATTTTAGGGATGACCTGCTTTCTATGAAAAAAAAGAGCAAGTCAGAAAGCAGGACATTTTCTCAATAATAAACTTTGCTGGATATCGTAAATTTTGAACATACTATTTGAGCAGGTTTGACGCTGGCCCAACAGTAAGACAATAGTCAGGAGGAAATTTTTTGATGATTGATTTTGGTTTATAAGGGTCAGGGGTAATATTTTCCAGAGGGTGTGTAAAGTATCCAGTGTCATTTTTTTTAAATCCAATCAGTATTCTCACTATAACTTCTGAAGTTTTGGTGGTAGAGTTACAATTTTTGGTTCCTTTTTGTGGTTACGACCACGCGGAGTGATATAAAGGATGTATGTCTTAAATTAAATTATTTTACAATTTAAAAATTAGACATTGACGATATAAAATGATGAGAACAGATAAAAAAAAAGGTAAAAAAAAGTGAAATATTAATATGTGTTATTATAATTGACATAGCCATACATCTTTGGAGCACCAGTCTCGATTTTATTACTTTTAGTCAATGGTACCATGTGTTTCTGCAAAATTCCCCACCCCCGCAAAGACAAGATATGGTACATCCAATTTTTGTGCGATTAAAACTTGCAGTGTGACAACTCGAACGCTTACAGTTGCACTATTATCACCATATTTTCTAATTTATTATTATTATAGTCACACAGTTTAGGTTTATAATCACATTTGCAGCTACAAGGGGATGCTATTAGCTATATAATATGTAAATAAAGAGATAACATTTAAAAATTGGCTCAAAATGGCCCACAAATTTCACAAATGTCACTTGAAACGGCGATATCAGATTTGACCTGGTAACATTTTTATTGTCTTATTTTTTATCACATCTTGGTTTTTTGCATACCCCATGGGTATGCATGCCTAGTTGTGGGCCCACTTGAAACGAGAAACCTGTTGCGTGGGGACAATGCGTGTACATATTATGATCAGAGGTACATGGCGACGTAGACCCTTAAAACGATACCATAATATTGTATGTCCTGAGTACAATGATTACAACACCAGATGGTGTCGCCAATCAGGGATGCTGCCTTTGCCAATGACAGAATGATGTGATATTCCTTCCCTTAATTGATACCCCCCCCCCCCCCTCCTGACCCTGATACTAAATATTAGAACCGCCATTGAAAAGGGTTTGTTTTTCATAATCCAACATATCTTGAATGTGTAGTTCCTATTCTAGGAGGTATGCATATATGTTAATGAACTTTATGCATTCAATCGCCGTACTTATGGCTGGGAGTGGTATTAAACAAGTCCTGACTGGTACATTTGGGAGTGTTGAGAAAATGCTCAGTGGGAAAAATGATCCCCAAAACTTTCGAGCAATGCGTTCGTTGGTTAAAGAGGTGCTACGATCTGTGATCATGACAGAATTAGACAAGCGCGCCAGTTGCAGCCGAACAGTGAAAGTGTGGAGCGATCACATGTTCATCACATGAAAGTATTGAAAGGATTGAATCGTGTGCTGATGAAAAAACAGCAAGATGATGCCTTTGTTCGCCATATTCCAGGCATATATAATACACCATGGACCGATATGTTCATTGAGCGTACTTATATGCGTCTGCTCTCATGGTCCTGCAGGTTTGGCGACAGACTGAAACCAGATGGTTACATGGGTTTCAAGTTTTGCCACATGTGGAGAACTTACTCATGATGGCACAAAAATGAACAGTGAGCAACGAAATGTGATACATACACACCACAAAGAAGAGTCCCAAGCTTGAGTACAGAATAATAATGATGATCGCTGCATCATTCGCAGTACTCTTACCATGTGTATCGATCCACTCAATGATGCCTCGCATCCTGGTGGCGCATTTAATAAACATTGTTACTGGCGAGAGCTGCCCCCGCCCCCTGGATGCGAATGTTGATGATGCTCTTTGCATTGGTAAGTTGTCTAAGGCTGCAATCACAATGGATTCAAAGAAAAGACGCATCTTAGTAGGACAGGTGAAGGTATATGATCAGGACCTTATATACGGTCGTGTAATTGGGATGTTAGTCAGTTCAAGAGACCCCAACTTTGACGATTTCCTCTCCTGTGAACTGGTTGCCTATCCACCCTCTATGTTTTGTGCAGATAAACAAAAAAATTCTAAAGGAAAGTCCATTCTTGGGAAGAATAGGCAAGTGACAATATCAGAGCGTAACTGCTCTACTTTTGTTCGCTACTTTGTCAATAGTATCAATACATCAGCACGCATGCAGAGAGCAGAATCAAGTAGGGTACACAATGTCCTACTTGATATGCCAACACCTCAGAAACAGGTGATAATCTACGTGACTAAAATAAAGTTCAATTAAATTAAATGCTAGCTGAAGCCTTGCTTGATCCAGGTTTTCACGCACAAGCCACGTCACAAAATAGTCTGATTATTGCTGGCGTTACAGATTACTCATGACTTGAAGATTAATGGCCGGGATCTCAGTTCCTCGCATGAGGAGGCAGTTGTGATAATCGCACAGCTTGATGTTGCTATGTCACTTGAGGATGAATCAGTTTGTGTTGTCTGTGATGACACTCATGTTTTTGATCTGCTGGTACACTTTTATAAGCGGATATGCTTAAATCAAGCACCCATGAGCATGGCTTCACCAGTGCGAGACAGGGCTGTGACTGATGTACATTCCACCGCAGCATTGCACAAATAAAGGCATTGCTGGTGACTTGCTTGTCATTCATGGATTATCTGGTGCGACACTATTGCATGGGATAGGTGAGGCTATGGCATTAAAAATTGGAAGGAAAGGCCGATTCTCTCTCGGTGCAATTGGTGATGTTGAAGCTAGCATGGACTCTGTCATGTCACAAGCCGTGGCATTTATGCTGCATATGGAAAGGTTGTCGAGTCATGCAAAACAACGACAGAGCGTAGATTTAAATTATGGAAGGTAAAAACAGGAAAGAGTGAGTCATCTTCCCCAATGTTGTGTACCCTACCTTTGACGAATGAAGCGTTTTCTGAAAATGTAAAAATATGTCACTTGCAAGTGGCAATTTGGAAAAGTGCAATCGATGGATCTTACTAAAAGTAATAAAACCGTGACTGGTGCTCCAAATATGTATGGCTATGTTTTATAGTAAAACATATTAATATTTCACTTTTGTTTTGCCTTTTTTTATCCGTTCTTAACATTTTATATAGCTTTTTGGCATTAATGTCTAATGTTGGAATTGTAAAATAATTTAATTTGAGATATACATCTGTTATATCACCCGCGTGGTCGCAACCACAGAAAAGAACCAAAATTGTAACTCAAAATTTCCAAAACTTCAGATGTTATAGTGATAATACTGATTTCATGGAGTTTTGGCGGCCATCTTGGATTTTTTTAATTGCCACCGGGTAACATTTTACACACCCTCCGGAAATTATGAACTTATTTGGACTTGAATCAACCATAAAAAACTGTATACCCCCTTTCCACCTGGTAGGTCATATACCCGAATTTCCTCCTGCCTACAACATGGGGTTGTCGTCTCGTGTTTGCTGGTATATTGGTTGGATTGACTGAACGCTAGACAGGTTTCTCTTCAGTGATATATTATGGCCTATGGATCAGACGAGTGACTCGGCAACTGGTCATGTTGATCAATTTAGAAACACTTGAAATATTTCGCTTGATTTGACAAGTCTGCGATGCTGACCTACATAAAACCAACATGGTTGTTCTTATTGTATATTACTTATATTTCAAAATGTTCTGCTTAATAGTAGCTTTGTGACAGTGTAAGTCAATATGTTGAAAATTTGCAGCCATCAAGTTACTACTCAAGTACTGTCAATATGAGTTACATGTAGCTGCCACCTGGCGAATCACAAAGACTAAACTCACACATGGCCGCCGCTGAGATTTATTTCACATGTAAACTAACCTCCCTTAGTACTTTCCACCCAATACTTTCCACCACATTTAAGATTTTTTATATGTGATACAGAGCACGTTGATGACAATAAAATAGTTGAGATAGTTATGTTCCAATATAATGACCGGAATACCTGTGAAATCCGGATTATACAAAACGATAATAAGCCGATTGCTTAGTTAGATAAACGCCAGGAAATATACCATATTACAATGACGACTGAAATATGTTTTACTATATATTCTTTATTGACAAAACATGAAGAAAAGTGATATTTCTGATAACTAAGAATCAAAGCTTGTCATCTGTCATTGAAGTCATAATAATCGTCCAATGTGTAGTCAAACATAACTGCATCGACTTCATACTTCTTGATCACTGGTTCCAGCACAGATCGTGGGATGTCACGATACAGCTGCTTGTAACTGTGGGAGCCGGAAATATGTACATTCTTTTGGGGAAACTTGTTCGCAAATTCTTTTGCATCTATCATTGGAAGAATTTTCTCAACAGCTCTTTGGATGTGCTCGAGGTATGCCACATAATCATATTTCATGGAGCATGGCTCGCAAATACTCTGTAAAAATCAATCAATTTACAGTATCTTGTTTTAAAAAAGCGGTACCATTTCATATCCTATTTATTGTAAATAAATTGTATGTGTATTATATTACATGTTTTATGTTAAACGTAGCAAATCATAGTCTCCGTCTGCAAAATTGGGGAATTTGTTATACAACATAGCTTACAATACTTCATAACTTACAAAATGAATCGGGCTTTAGGCCACCTTTGTGCACATATAGGCTAAACTGGGCCATGGGAACCTCCTGAGGATGGTGAGATGATTGAGATGACACCGTCCTCCAGATACAGGATTCAAAATTCGAGCCCTGGCGGTCTGTGGCCGAGCACGCTAGCTCTCGGTCACGGAGGCTCCCCACAATACTAACTTTCACACGTGGATGGGGAAGAAACATTTTTTGTTTCTAAAACATAGCTTACAATAACTACCACAATCTTGTGATGGTAACTCAATATGTTTTAATATGATATAAAAACAGAAATACATGTAGGTTACTTCTCTCTACCTTCTTTCATGCTGGTCGCGGACTCAACCTAGTATAAATCTATAATGTATCAGCAAGATAAACAATTTCATCGGTCTTTCCTCACTACAATTAATTGTACATACAATAAAAGTATACTGCTATAAATTGCTAGATATTTGAAGGATTATCTCTAACCACAATGGAGAAACCATCAGCATTCAACATTAAGTAGATCACAAAAAAAGCTAATATTGTCAAATGATGCGTTTAGTAAATATATCTTATAATGAATATATAATACCGGTATTGAATTCAAACAGTGTGAAGTTATTGCTAATTACCTGATACGTTTTCCAGTGCAAATTATCATCATCTTTCATTTCATAATCCGGTATGGCCTTGAAAAAATAGGGCATATATTTCACATACATTATATTTTCATTTGAAAGAGGAATATATCTCCAAAGAGTATTGTGTAACCGATTGATTATCATCAGTGATAAGCCAACAGTTTTTTAATCAAATCAACGTGACTTCAATTATAAATATGCCAACTTCATCATGCGAACAATATACAAGATATGTGATTTGTGTTATATCAGAGTATTTTAATTCACTTACTACATGAATAAGATAATCTTGAAATGATATTGTTTTGTTCGGTCTTTTTCCTGTTACTCTCTGAACAGTGTCCTGTGATAGACATAAAACATACTACAGATTAAACACAGTATACATCAATACAAACACACTGGTCCATTGCTAAGTAAACGGTTGAGAAACCGTCACTAACCTTTACTGGGCATGTTAAGTGTATGAAATGTACCAAAACCTGAAAATCACAGTTGTACTTTTAATTTGATAAGAAGATGCACAAGGACCTTATTAAACATTATCAAGGTGGACACACACTATATCTATGAAATAACAACATAATTTGCATAATTTCCAAATGGCCGCCTTGGCGACTACATACGTATTGAGTTATTCATGACTGTGTGGGCCAATGTTAGTCGAATTGTACCTTCACCTGGACCTCAGAGTGTGACCTTACCTTGACTCATTAAAGAGGTTAAAGATAAAGGTACTACACGTGTTTATGTAATCTTGTAACCGATTTTAAGGTGTTGGTATGAATCAAATGGTGACCATTTTGAATTTATGCAAATTAGGGTTTGTCATTAACGTAGCCACAAGTTGTGTCCACCTTCGGCGTGTTTTCTAATACCATCGAGAAGGTTACTGCCAAATTAGAATATTTTACTATATTTTTCAGCTAACATGCCCACTATTTGTTAATAGAGCCTCGTAGCTCAAGCAGCGCGCCCATTCGTGTGCCGTATACAGTCCGGAAGCCAACTCTGGATTTTTAATGTAACCTTATTTTGGCTGATAATGGATTTTCTGTGTAATTATGCATGTCCAGCATAGCTATTATGATATCTAGTTATATCTTTGTCAATAATTGAGATAGAGACGATTTTTTTTTCACCGAAGCATGTTTTTATGAATGAATGCAATAACACTATGACACCTTAATTTGACATCATTATCATGCTTAAAATGCTATGTTATATGGACTCCGATCAGTGTCAAAAAATAAAAAATAATAGTGTTTTGTGGTACATTGCATTAGGCTTCGTAGTACATTGCATTGTGTTTTGTGGTACATTGCATTGTGTTTTGTGGTACATTGCATTAGGCTTGGTAGTACATTGCATTGTGTTTTGTGGTACATTGCATTGTGTTTTGTGGTACATTGCATTGTGTCTTGTGGTACATTGCATGAGGCTTGGTAGTACATTGAATTGTGTTTTGTGGTACATTGCATGAGGCTTGGTAGTACATTGCATTGTGTTTTGTGGTACATTGCATTGTGCTTTGTGGTACATTGCATGAGGCTTGGTAGTACATTGCATTGTGTTTTGTGGTACATTGAATTGTTCTTTGTGGTACATTGCATTGTGTTTTGTGGTAAATTGCATTGTGTTTCGTGGTACATTGCATTAGGCTTGGTAGTACATTGCATTGTGCTTTGTGGTACATTGCATGATGCGATTATCTGTAGTTTGCGACATAATTGTTATATTTTGAAACCCATTCACAAAACTCACCCTTATTTCTTCCATGTGTGGTTCGGATTGTCGTACATGTGTGCATCTTGAATAGTAAGCTGAGGCAAGCCTTTCCAGAGGGTGGCGCACTTGTAAAAACTTGAAATACTTCAGACGCGGGTCAGGTAGATTGTCTTCTATCTCACGATGAGCGTCATCGCCACGGGAAATGCGATTTATAGCAAATGTCATGTACTGTCTGCAACATGCAGCATTTTAATTTCCTAAATAGTAATTAGTCTATATATGGAGATTTCTAAATACTCATTTGCGAGGCTTAAAGCGGGTGTGTCGTTTTTCTTTATACTGAACCATAATATTTACATTGCGACGGACCTCACTCTTGTGGACGTTGATCATGGTGCGCATGCGTGTGCTCCCACATGTTTAGTCAGCAAATGCTGACGACCCACCTACTTTAAATTAAAGTATACGCGAAAAAAATATTATATTGAGAAGCAGTAGCTGTAACATAATAGAGATTGTATTAGCATAATATTTCGCCCAAATATCTAACTTAGAAAGGCCAACAATAGTGAATATCAGAAGGCATAAATTACATGATTGAAAAAAGTAATTTCTGGAAGGACGGAATGTTAGCAGGCTGTATTGATGTCAGACACATACTATGATATACTTGTGATCATATTCGGGGTGGATGTATTTTTTTTAAGTCTATGTTTAGCACCATAATTATAAGCAAATACAAAATGTTTGCCATTTAGACTACATTCTCAGAAAACACAAGACATTTGTATGACAATTGTACAACGTCGGCCCAACGTCTTCGACGTTGGTCCAACATTGTATAAATGTTATGCAAATGTTTTGTGTTTACTGGGAACATTCCGTCCTCCCAAATTTCTAGAGGCCGTTTGCCATTTTACCGCTAGTCTCATGAAGTTCAACGTCAGGTGTCTGTTTGGTTTATACTATTTACCTCCATCTATCTATACGACGTATATTATACCAGGTGTAGTTGAAATCCTGGTACCACTTGTGTCGTTCCTTTTTCTCTTTGTGAATGACATGAGTGAACAGTGCAAACCAGCTGCTAGTGCCCGTTTTAGCAATGTCACAGTAAACAAGCTTGTGATAATGATCAACGACGCCTTTCTGACTACTTTCTGTTTTGTTACGTGCTTTTGAGGTGTTATAGACACCTCTCTGGATCAATTCACATACGGCGTCTATTCGACGAAGGATGTCTTTTGGCATTTCCGCTTCAATATTGGATGCGGCGTGTATTGGATGAAGGATTTCTTTCTGCATTTCAGTTTCACCATCGGATAGTTGATGTGTAGATTCTACAACAGATTTATAGAAAATTGTGATTGTGGTTACATTACCACAGTGAGGTCAGTCGTTTATTATTACAAATTTAAATGGATTTAAATGTTTTAATATCCACTTCGACTCTTTATATAACTAATAACTATAATGCATTGTTGTATGTAATACAGTCGACCAATATGGGATACAGATGTAGGTGTATATATATGGCGATGTACTTTACAAAAATTAAGGCATCATTCATTGGTACATGTAGCCTACGTAGTGTAGGCCAATTAGCACATATTCTGTCTGTAATGACTTTTTTTCTGTCAATAAAATATCTGTCTGTCTGTCTGTGTATTCCTCAGCCTATTTCCTGTGTATTCCTCAGCCTATTTCAGGCAGGAAACTGCTTCAAATGACAGGTTGTATGTTGCTTTGCTTGGAGACCATCACAAAGCGTACTCGAGCTGTCATACAGGCCGAACGAGCGACATCACATATTTTAAATGCAATAATTATTCTCAGCTTTCAAATATAATAATTAGTCTTACCTTCACTTGTATATAGGTATGGAAGCTGATCTACTGAGGGTGTGTTACTGAGGGAACTGGAGTACACCAACCACAGCAAGATTACCATGATCAGACATGTTAACACGGCTGGAATCTGAAGTGGACAATGACCATGATGACACACAAGTAATACACGTATCACACCCTAAACTCTTCTGGTTGCGTTATCAAAGCATAATGCTGGTATGTCATTCCGTCGAATTTCCTGATACATTTTTTGAAATTAATTTTTTTAGCATATATCATAATCCAAGTAAAAATATGGTTGGCATTGTTTTGGCGGCTATCTTAGATTATTGGCGGCCATTTTGTTTTTGACATAAAAATATCCATTTTTCTGCTTATCTAACTACTGTATATGTTTTTGTAGTCTGGGAAAACACCATTGAGATGAAATAAATACCCCAAACATGACGTAATACGTGTTTAATTTATGTATTTTATAGGCGTTTCATGGACGATACATTAGAACGCAAATTAAAGAATGTGTCAAGCACTGTAACTCAATTCAATCCATGCACAATCAATGTCAGTCCCAAATTAGCTCACCTTACCCATAATTTAAACCACTCGTTCATCAAACAGAGATAGAAGGTGCCTCTAAAGTCGGAGAGAGGCATGGCAATCAGCCCGGTACCTAAAGAGGACACCATTATCTTAGTAAATGATCCGTTTCAGTTCATCCCTCAGCACCAAGCTGACCAATCCAATCAACCCATATATAATGAGTACCTCCCTGGGCTTTGTATGATTCGGTGGTGACAGGATCACAAATGTTAAATGAACAAGGGGTTATAATAAATTGTCCATGGAAGGCAGTTTCTCAACTTTCTGTTGCGATGCTCAGTTGAAAGCAGTACAGTAGCGTACAGTAGCATCTTCACTTGGCCAGTCTCACGCGAGTGCATACCGCGGGAGCCTGGCCGTATCGAGTACTACAATCAGTTATTCTGTCTACGTGGTCATCTTCGGGGTGTGTCTGAGATTCAAACCTCTTGGATGTTTCAGATTTATAAATATGTCATAAAAGGTCGCGAAGAATTGACCTCTTGTTCATCTCTCATACACAGTCACATGTTTCCGTTGCTGGATGTATTATATAGACAAGTTGGGAATCTCTCATTTGGACAGTGACGTGTACCAAATTTCGTCATGGCGGCCAGTAATCATATAGTGGCCGCCATTCAGAGAGCTGGGAACACAATGACATCAGCGTGAGATTCCGAGCTCATCTATCTATCTGATCTATCATACCAACGGAAACAAGCAAGCTGTGCTCTCAGCCAGCTGTCAACGCCTGGTGAAGGGCTCTCTGATTGGCAGGTCTTGCGACGCGCGACATTCAAGGTATCTGACTATTTAAAATAGTTGGACCCTTTGCTCGATAAAGCAAGGTATCACACTGCTTGCTCGTGGGTAAGATAACTTGTTGTGGAAGATGCGGATATCAAGCTTGACGTAATCTTTTCTATATAGCAATGTTATTATATAGCAATGTTATTATGCAAGTTGTTAATGCCAACACCATAACCAGAGAAATCACCCCCATAGTATCATTCCCATAGAAAGACCGCGTAGCTGATTTGGTATTAAAGGCCCTGTCACACCTTGGCAATCACGGTCAACGATCGCGTAACGCACACATAATCCGTGATTCTATCGCCAGCGATCACCAGCGACTGCCAGCGTGGGAGTAGCGCATGAGTAACGCATGTATAACGCACTCGACGACTAGGGAGCGACTGCCAACGTGTGCTCGATATTCCGCGACGCACAGTTGCAATCACATGTTTTATCTTTCCAACTACGAGATTTTAATACAGTATTTAATTGGTTTTAGTGGATTTCTAGCGGTAAATTTATATTAATTTTTTAAAGATGTTAACCCATGAGAAAATATGTTGAATTTATTTTCAAACGAAGAGAGTTTAGAAGTGTTCTGTTATTTTGTTATTTTGAATTGGACATTTTGTCGTGTTAAAGGCCTATATTGCATAAAAGTAGATTTTATACATCTCATATAATTTATATGGATCGGCTTATCACAAACTTTTATAAATGCGCTGAACTTTTTTAAAGATTAATATTTTGTAGATTGTCTATCATTACCAATAATTTATGACTTTATTTTTATGGATTTAAGTGATTCACCAGAAAGTGTAATATATGTATATTATTATGCATAGGCCTATTATGATTTATAAGCAAATGAATATAGTATAGCGACTGAGTAACGCTCGCCTAGCTTGTGCAACGATCGAGTAACGGTCCCCTAGCGTGTACAACGATCGAGCAACGTTCCCCTGACGTGTGGAGCGATTGAGTAGCGACCACCCAACGTTCATCTAGCGTCTCCTCTCACACGCTGGTGTGCGTTGAAAGTTTTGAACCTGTTCAACACTAAGCGTTCATCAGCGTTCATCTGCGATCAACAACGATCGCGGAACGCACACGGCGATAGCATAGCGATGGTTCAGCGATGGTCAGCGTTCACCAGCGTTCGGCTTATTTTTCCGTGTGTTACGCGATCGTTGACGCTGATCGCCAAGGTGTGACAGGCCCATAAAACACACCACTACATTATTTGCTTTGTCCGACCACTACATTCTAAGCCGGGAATGGTGAGTTATTGTTCATGAAGTACAGACCAAATATAATGGTAGGCCTACGGTACTATAATCAGTCAGGTGAGACCAAACAGTTGATCATAAGGGGTTCTCATTATAGTCGGATGTGTTTTAAGTCAGTTAACACTCTCGTGGCTCTACATTATTAGCTGTGAAAAAGGCCTTGGCCTTCGGCCTCGACATTTTCGGAGCTTAGAATGCAGAACTCCTCGACCTTTATCCTGTTAGTCCGGGAGGCAGGTCGATTTATCTGACCGTCTTAGTCTGTAGAGTTTTTCAACTTTTTCTTGCATGAAATTTTGTCTAGTTTTCGAATCTCTCATTCTTACTTGCACATCACTTTGCACAACGTCACAAATTGAAGGTTTCCATGGTAACGTCTTTTTGACAAATATGGCAAAAAATGTGTTGTATCTCTAACTAAAAGTAATAAACTAGCATAATACTACTTTTAAAACACAGTAGATACGTAAAACCAATGCAAAATGCAAGTAAGTACCCCTACCCTCAAACATGATCACAAATAAAGTGGAAATGCAAAGTTTGAAGGTTAATATGGTTAGCATGGAAACCACGTTTCATAAAACAAATTTATTGCAATATATTTATGCCATGATATTTTGTTACAATGTTTTGTTAAACGTTTAATGTGTTTATAATTACAATTTTATGGAATTTAAATATAGAAATTATATATCTTGATATCAATATATCTATATGTACTGGCACATACTCTCTGCTAACCAATTAAACGCTGAAACCCGGGCACCACCCCCACCCCTCCGCTGAATTCCCAGAGAGCAGGGACGCTAAAATCTACAATATTTTGTACAATCATAATTGTCTGAGCACATCAGCGGAATATATAGTATATCCCCGCCTAGCTAGGAGCAAATAGAATATGGGCTGGGGCTATGCGTTATTGGAATATCACCCCGAGGTCCTATCAAGGTCATTCTCAGCTCATCTCAAGGTCAAACTGGTAAAGCCTAGGGAAATATTTTTTTTGCACTTTTTAACCATTTTGTTCCGACAGATCGACACCAATTATGGGTTTTATCCCTTTTTAGAGTAAAATTATTTTTTAAGCTGATTATTGATGATAAGGTAAACTGTTGGATGAATTGGAGAAATCTTTAGAAATTTGCGGTAAAGGGTAACATTCAAGGTCAAAAGTTAATTTCAAGATCAAATATGAGTTTGCAAAAAGTGAAGAAAAAAACAAGTGCGATACCTCTTTTTCATGTAATTAATACTAGCAAATGTATTTTTTATATTAGTTACATGATTAAAGGTTTTCTTCAAGGTCAAAGGTCATTTTCAAGGTCAAGTAAGCAAAAATATGATTGCTACAAACTAAAGCTAGGGCATGTGTAATACCTCTTTTCATGGGATTATGACTGGAAAATACATTTATGGTATTATTTTGGTGATTAATGGTCATCTTAAAGTCAAAAGGTGACAATCATGACAGTATCTTTTTTTAACAAATACAAATAATACCTCTTTCTAGTGGTATTTTGACTGGATAATTCGTTTATGGCATTATTTTGGTATTACAATGTCAGCTCCAAGGTCAAAAGTCATTAAATCGAACAGGAAAAAATATTATTTTTTCACAAAGGCAAGTAGCAATAAGCAAATGTTTGATATGATTTTAATTGGAGAATCAATTTCTCTAATAACTTTGATGATTAAATGTCATCTTCAAGTTTAAAACGTCAATTTTACGTGACCAAAAATATGATTGAAACTAAGAGCATGTGTAATGCATATTTATGTTCAGCTTATTACTTTTGCGAAACAACTTCATCTTCAAAGTCAAAACGTCAATCCCAAGGTCAAATCAGCGGGAATATTATTCTAACAAAGCAAAACAGCAACCAATGTATTATCTTGTTTTAATTTGATAATGACTAGAAAATGGTAGTAGTTAATTCCAAAGTCCGATTTCTTAAAACTTTTTCCACAAAAAAAAAAAAAAATGTGTAATAATATATCAATGCCTCCCCATCACCGTTTAACTTTTTAATACATATCTCAATCGGCATTAACGCATCTCAGTCACCCTTAACGCTTCCTCGTCGCCTTTTAACGCATCGCCATCGCCTGTAAACGCTTCTCCATTGTTTCTACATTGCCATTGAGCACCTCTCCCTGGCCTTTTGATGCTTCTTCGTCGCCTGTTAACGCCTCTTCGTCGCCCTTTAGCGCCGCTTCGTCACTCTTTAAAGCCTCCTATTGTCATTTACCACCTAGATATGTCGCTCTCTAGTGCCTTTCGGTTGTCTTTTATCTTCTTTTCGTTGCCTTCTAATGCTTTGTCTTTGCCTTTAACGCCTTTCATCACCAATTAATGCCTGCACGTCACCTATTAACCCGTTTGTGACGAGCCCCGGAGATCTCCGTAATTTAGGGAAACCATTCTCCGGGTCTGATTGCATGAGATAACTATGACGTCATAAAATAATCTCGTTTCAGAAAGAGCGCAGTAGCATAATGATCTCGTGTTCAACGGGTTAACGCACCCCATCGCACTATAGCCTTCTTCCCGTCACTCTTTATACATTGCGTCGCCCTTTAGCTCATATTATTTAGCCTTCCGGTCACACGTTAACGCCTCTCAATCAGCCTTTGATGCATCTTTGCCACTCTTTAACACTTCTCCATTGCTTTTTTGTCGCCGTTTAGTGCCACTTTGTAGCCATTTAACATATCCTATTGCCCTTTAACGCTTTTTAACGCCTTTACGTCGTCGTTTAATGCCTCTTCGTTGACATTAAACGCTTTCATATGGCGCCATTTAACACGTTCTCACCTCCCCATCGCTGTTTAACGCCCTAATTCCCATCAGCATATAACACCACTGCGTCACCTTTCAACATTTACTATGTTGAAATTGAAGGCTTTCCTGTCGCAATTTAATGCCTGTTCGACATTCTTCATTGCAGTTTAATGTCTCTCTGTCACCTTTTGGTTCCCCTTTATCGCATTTAATGCCTCCACATTGCCCTCCAAATAATGCCTTTAAGTCACCTTTTAATGAATCTCCATCGACATTTAACACTTTTCCTTCATCATTTAACGATACTCTGTCACCCTTTATTGCTTGTTGTCTTTAAACGCTTTCTCGTCGCCTTTTAATGCCTCCCCATCGTCTTTAACGCATTCCCATCACCATCTAACGCCTCTGCATTGCCCTGAACGCCTCCCAATTGCCCTTTGAAGCCTTTCCATTGTCATTGAACACTTCCTCGTGCCCTTTTAAAGCCTCGCCGCCACCTCTTAACGCACCCTGTCAAATTTCAACGCTACATCATCACCATTTAAAGACTCTCCATTGCTCATTAAAGCCTTCCCATCGTCATGCAATGCATTCTCACCCCTTTTTAAAACCTTTCCATCGACATTTAATGGCTCTGTGTCACCCTTTATGCTTCTTTGACACCCTTTAACACCTCTCCACTGCCCTTTAACAGCTCTACGTCACATTTTAAAGCCTTTTCGTTGCCATTTAACGCCTTTCCGTGGCCTTTTAACGCCTCTATATGAGCTTTAAAGCCTTTCTATCGTCATTAATTGGAGTTTTCCATCGTCCTTTAACACTTTGTCGCCCTATAACGCTTGCCCTTATACACCCTATCATCACCGTTTAACACCTACCCACCACTCTTTAATACCTTCCATCAACATCTAACGCCTCTCCATTGCCCTTTAACGCCTCCTCATCGCCCTTCAACGTTTTTCCATCATCATTTAACGCATCCTCGTTGACCTTAAATGCCTCTCTGGCACCTTTTAACGCACTCTATCACACTTTAACACCTCTTCATCGTCCTTAAATGATTCCCAATTGGCTTTTAACGCCTCTCCGTCGGCATTTAACTCATTCTCGTCGCCCTTAAACACCTCCCCATCGCCTCCTATTAGCCCTTAAACGCCACCCTATTATCTTTTAACGCCTTCCTATCGCTTTCTAACACATGTCCATCTCCATTTAGCGCCTCGGTGTCGCCCTGTATGCTTCTTCGTCGCCCTTCAACGCCTCCTTATTGCCCTTTAACAATTATGTATCGCTTTTCAATGCCTTTTCGTTGCCATTTAACGCCTCCCCATTGCCCTTCAACGCCTCTAACTCGTCTTTTAAAGCTTCTCCATCGACATCTAACGCATTTTTCTTGTCCTTTAGTGCTTCTTTGTCACGTTTTAATGCCGTCTTGTTGCCCTGAAATGCCTTCTCGTCGCCTTTTAACGCCCACCCATCACTCTTTATTGCCTTCTCATCACCATCTAACGCCTCTCCATCGCCTTTTAGCGCATCCTCATCACCCTTTCCCACTTCCCCAAATGCCTCCCCTTCGCCTTCTCCCATCTCCATTTAATGCCTTTGTTTCGCCCTCTATGCTTCTTTGTCACCCTCTAGCACCTCCTCATTTCCCTTTAACGTCTATGCATTTTACGCTTCTCCATGGACCGTTAGCGACTATGACAATTTAACACTTTCTCGTCTCCCTTAAACACCCCCATCTCCTTTTAGCGCCTCCACATCGCTCTCTAACGCCATCCCAACATGTTTAGCACTTCCTACACTTTAATAGCGCTTCCTCGCCTCCCCATCGGCCGTTAACACATCATCCCCATTGCCTATTAGCATCATTTGACGCTTTCTCGTCGCCCTTTAATGCTTACAAGCCACCTTCCAATGCACCTGTTGCACTTAAACGCCTCTTCATCGCCCTTTAACGCATCTACTTCGCCTTTTTTGCCTCTTTGCCATCCTCTAGTGCCTGCCTGCTGGCCTTTAGTGCATCTTGGTCTCCTTTTAAATGCCTTTTTGTCAAACTTTAACGCTTTTCTGTCGTCCTATAGCGCCTCTCCGTCGCCCTTTAACCCCTTCTCGTCACTCCCAACGCCTCTCCCATCGCCCTTAAACGTCTCCCCATCGCTTTTAGATGCCTTTTCATTGCCATTTAACCCCTCTGCCCTTTTATTTATAATTTGTTGTTGTTTCTTGATATTTTCACAGTCAAATGGATCTTTTCACCTTGAACATGTTTAATCATCAAAACCCTAAGAGAATATGATTAGCCAGTCGATATCATGCCAAAACAAGTTTAGGCCTAGACCACCAAAATAACACCATCTTAAAATCACACGAAAAAAGGTTTTATTTGGTGAAAGTCATATTTCCCCTTACTTGAACTTAAAATTGACCTTTGACCTTGAATCATAACAATAATAGCAGAAATAAATTTGCCAGTCAAAATTACACGAAAAAGAGGTCTTACACTTTTTCCTACCTTTACTTGTTGCAAAATCATATTTGACCTTGAAATTGCCTTCGACCTTTAATTTTGCCCCTGACAAGATGCCATCCGAAAGTTTCTGAATATATTTACCATTGTCATCAATAATCAGCCATAAAAAATAATTATACTCTGGAAAGGGGCCAAGCCCATAATATGCGTATATATCAGCCGTACTAAAAGGGCTTAAAAATGCAAAAAAGTGAATATTTATATTATTCTTACCATTTTGACCTTGAGTGACCTTGGGGTGATCTTGACAAGACCTTTGTATAATATCCCAATAACACATAGCCCCACCCCATGGCTGACTAAGACGATGAGATAAATCGAGACTAAGAGATTAAACGGTTAACAAAACAACTTTTGCCAATATCATGGCATAAATATATTGCCAACAATATTATGAAAAGTGGTTTCCATGGGAACCATATTAACCTTTAAACCTTACATTTCCAAAATGTCATCCGGCAGTTTACCTGATCATCAATAATCATCCTTAAAAAATGTATTATGCTCTAAAAAGGGTCAAGCCCATAATAGGCGTCGATCTGTTGGACTAGAAGGGTTACAAATTCAAAAAGTGTATATTTGACTAACCTTTAGCAGATTGATACCTTGAGATGACCCTGGGTGACCTTAACATGTCCTCGGGGTGATATCACAATAACTTATAGCCACAGCCTATTGTTTATTTGCTCCTAGGAGGGGTTAATATACTATATATTCTGCTGATGTGCTCAGACAATTATCATTGGTGCCTAGGTTTAGCGTTAAATCGGTTAGTAGAGAGTATGTGCCAATACATCATGATACATACAGATATATTTATATCAAGATATATTATTTCTATATTTGTATTCCAGAAAATTGCAATTATAAACACAGTATACGTTCAACAAAGCAACTTCTGCCATTATCATGGCATGTGTATATTGCCAGCAATTTATTTTATGAAAAGTGGTTTCCATGGTAACCATATAAACCTTCAAACTATGGATTTCCACTCAATTTGTGATACTGTTTGGGGGCAGATGTACTTAGTTACATTTTGGATTGGTTTTACGTATCTACTTTTGACTTTTATTTAGAGATACAACACGCCATATTTGTCAAAAAGACGTTACCATGGGAACCTTCAATTTGTGACGTTGTGCACAGTGATGTGCAAGTAAGAATGAGAGATTCGAAAACTAGACAAAATTTCATGGAAGAAAAAGTTGAAAAACAATCCACTGACTAAGACGGTCAGATAAATCGACCTGCCTCCCGGACTATATAGGAAGGATACAGAAAATGAAAATGAAATATAATCGGGCTTTAGGCCACGTTTGTGCACATATAGGTTAAATTGGGACAGGAGGACCTCTTGAGGATGGTGGGATGACACTTCCCTCCAGATACATGATTCGAAATTCAAACCCTAAAGATCTAAGGCCGAACACGCTACCTCTCAGTCACGGAGGTTCCCCACAATACTGAGTTTTACTAGTGGATAGGGAAGAGGCATTTTTATTTCTTTCAAACCGCCGAGACCGGGAAACGAACCCCGAACTCTAGCGTGAAATGCAGCGGTGCTAACCACTATTCTAGAGCCCCCGCCCACGAAGCATACAGAAGAGGAGATGGCATAACCGAGTCAAACTGACTCAATTCGATTCCTCCAACAATCAGCACACCATGTACAGATGGTCTATGATGTATGACAGGTGATGAGCCTTCTTCACTTTGTGTGGGTACTATGTCAGAGGAATTAGAACGTACGCTTGACTTCACCAGAATAGCTGTGCGCATACGTTCTCTGCCTATAATAGACTGGGATATGCCCAAAATATACGTTTGTATAAATGTTAATCATGTTTAAAGTCCACAAATCCTCATGCGCTGAAGCGAAATGTGAAAGGTTGGATTCTCTATCAAGGAAAAATTCATTGACAGCAGTGTCCATCAGACACAAGAACATCTCAATAAGATCCACATAAGAGAGATTGGTGGTGCTATAGCGATCAGCAAGAACAATTCAGAAGCGCTGATATTTCTTATTAGATGTAGGCCTACTCAACATTAATTGATTTGGCTGAGCAAACTAAACTAGGAATTGCAATAACGTTAAAAAATATGTGTTGGCCAGAACAGCTTTAAATTGGTATTGGATGACTTTTCATTCAAATCTAACGATGGTAGGCCTATTGAAAATAAATGTAGGCCTATGATGTGATGACAACGAGTTATGAGGACAGAGGATGACATTCCAGAGTTTGTACGTCTCCTTGTCATCGCAAGGTTATTCATGGAGTGAGTTGAGATGAAAGAGGTGATTGGAAACTCTCCACCACGAAACAGAAGCGGGTGATGAGTTTGGATGATCAAACACATCAAACAAGTTGAGCAATGCATACCACCAGAATATACAAATCATACATATGATATATATCATTTGAATGACCCGTTGAATGACCCGTTAGTAAGTTATTTACAAAGATTCAGTAGATAATTGCAGCGATCTAGCCAAATGTTTTGTGGGTGTAATTAGCAAAAGTCGCACAGTTGACAATGCCACAAAGGTCAGAGACTTCACTGTTTGGAAAGTAAACTGAGGAATTTCTAACAATTTCTTAGCTCAGAAAGTAGTCGAACATTAATCAAGACACTAACCAACCCACAAAGCAAAGGTGTGTTATTAAACCATCCGCAGAAAATGTTGTAATAATGCTCTACTGAGAAGGCATAATCGTAATAATGAAATAAGGGGGCCACCATTCAATATCCAGGGGGGTGGGTGGAGTTTTTGCCGCGGATAAATGATTTATTTCAAACCGCAAATTTCACATTTTATTACATGTTTAAATAGGGGCCTATATATAACAGTTCTTGAAATAAATTATTTATTTCATGCAGAGTCTGTCTGAAATAATGTATTTAAATAATACCCCAGCTCCCCCTGGTGACTGAATGATGGCCCCCTAGCTCATCGGGCACGAGACGTTGACGCATTGTAGGTACAATATTGGACCAGCCTCGCAAACACTGGTGAACTTACATGAATGGAAGCACACTCTTATCTTCTTCATTGACACGATTCTTTGTGGAATGCTTTTTAAAACAGTAACGTTATTATTTGACGCACAGTGCAGAAAATAACACGGTAGGTAACTAAGGGTACAAAATGCCATCTTGTTCCGTGCGTGTAACAAGATTGTGTAGACCTATTATAAAAATAGGCCATAAAGTGTAAAACACACCAACGTGTTTCACGCGCGACTTCCCGCGCAACGTCGCATCGGCTTTCAAACACACTATTTCATCATTGGCACAACATACAAGCAACAAAACTGTAACATTTCCGTCGCGCCTGTCGTCGCGCCGCTCCTCGCGTCTCACATGCCGGCTTACATGTTGCGTTGACATCGTGTCTGTCGTCGCATTGGTGTGTGGACAGTCACGCCATTGTCGCGTTTGTCATCGCGTCCCACGTCGCGTGCCTAATCGGGCTCGCGCTCGTGTGTTTAGCACTTTATTATGTATAAATGTAGCCAGTAAACACAAAAGAGTTGTATACCATTTATACAATGTTGAACCTACCTTGCAATATTTGTATACCGCCTTCGTTGATGAATGCTTGTCTCCATCATAAGTCATTGTGGGATTTACATTTCCTTTTCCAACGCACTGCAATTAAAAGCTAAATAATATGTTCACATAATAACTTTGAAACCATTAGGTCTATATATCTGAAACTATATTATAATGGTAAGGAAAATATGGCTTTTCCAAAATTTGGACAAGCCCTTACCTGGAAACAAAATATTTCCAGTTTTGATAATAGTTCTTATTAGTCAGGGCCCATTGTTCAAAAAGAGGCATTCTTAAAGATTGTAAGGCATTTTTTAGTAGAATTTGTCATGCAGTTGTTTTCACACAATTCGGATATGCTGATTCCAAATCTGGCCCATGCCAAGCTCTATTTTTAGTTTTTCCCTTTCAAAATTGCAAAACAAAATGGCCGCCAAAATAGCAGATAAATCTCAATTATCATGATTATACATCATGTCTGGGTCGACAGCGGCCACCAAACTTGACTTTCGTGTTCAAAATAACATTTTTGTTTTGAGGAATTTCATGTTCTAAGACCTGGTCAACTATCACGCAAAAAATCCAAGATGGCCGCTAATAATACAGAAAGTACCATAACGTTTTTCCTAAAGTCGTAGAAAGTTGTTTTTGGTGGCTAAATATAGGTTTTTAATACCACTAAATCTAGTACAATACAGTAATAACCTCTAACTTTTATATTACATGTAGTTTCAGGGAAAAATCCAAGATGGCCGGCAATTATACAGGAAGTACTATAACCATTTTTCTAAATGTCGTAGGAAGTTATTTTTGGCGCTTAAATGGTTTTCTGATACAAAAAAATTACACAGCATCAAAAAACTCAACTTCCATGTTACATGTAGTTACGGGGAATTCAAAAAATGTGATTATTTAAAAACAACACATTAACTATGAGGAAATTGACGCCATTGGCTACTTTCTCGTGGTCCTAATTCACACTTAATCAAACTTTATGTGATAGTTCTTCAGGTTGAGCAGGAAGCTTTTACACGATAACTAGTTGCAGTTGTCCATCAATGAAGCTCCAACGACAGTCTCATAGATGTTTATAATATTGTTATCTGGCCGGAGCTGTTTTTATTGCTAAACAGGCCTAAAATACAACGGAAACAATATCCACCTTTTGTGGCAGGGGTTACTGACGAAGAGGATACATTGAAATACTCCAATTGGCTTAAGTTCTAGTTCTGGGTGTTTATGAATTAATTTAAATGTCTTTCTTTTAGAATTGATGTGCTAGTGTTTCGGAAGCCATTGAGACGTTTGAGTGGTACGATAAATATCACCAGTTCTAGGTTTACACAGCTAGGCATTGCTATGATGAGAACGTTTCGAAAGCGGAATGATTAAGTTTACATCAGTTCCTACGACTACCACATTGTCAGTATCTGACAGTTTGATTGCCGTAATACATTTAACGTCCCATCATGTACCTCAGTATTTTACACACCTAAATACCAGTGTTCATTGAATAGTTGAAAGGCATTGTTCTTTACCAAAAGTGGTGAATTTGAACATTGAACTGAAACTGTATTGCCCTCCTCCCTGATTCTGTACTTTATCTGTTATATATTCATCTGAGATATCATCGCAGTGTGCATGGAAATGTTTTTGATGTAGGATACATGCGTCTTGTATAGATTATTAGATGATCAATAATTACTATAAAAGAATATAATAGATAATTAATAAATACTCTGTATGAATGATAATTAATCTACTATGTCTGGAGGAGACATATAGTTATTAGGGACCTAAATATCTTCACGTCCATCATATGATTTCATCACTTTATTAATATGGTAAGACTTATTGTCTTTAACATTCATACCTCTTCCTTCAAAATAGGGTATGGTCGCTCCCATACTACTTCAAGACACAAATGAGCCTGTTGGGTTATTGTATATTATGTGAGAGTGAGAGCTTATATTTGATTAGAAGCATGCATGACCAGAACCTCCTGATTCCTTATACATTCTACCATATAACGACCACATCTAGAATGTTTCTGTATTTTATGTTAATCTTCATAAAAACATACTGATCGTGCAACGAACGGTATTATTGCCCCAATTACCACATATTCTGCATCATATCTTGTTGCAATAGTGTACCCAATAACCTTTGGTGACTTGTTCGTGTCAGTCTATAGCATTTAGTTGCCAAGACTAGGTTAGTAGCTAACATCGTCTCAAGATGGTGTATGTTCATACTATATTTATAAAATAGATTCATCGTCAGTATTTTCAACATTACTCTAGCGTGTCCTCAACCATCATTCTTATATGCCCAAAACATATCTAAGTCAACTTCTCACCAAATTACAGATTTCCGATATCGTGTAATTTTATTTGATCATAGTTATTGATGGTGATATCATCTATCTCATTCAAGTTAGGGGAGTATAAATATGTGTACCCTACATTACGGCTTTGTGTGGATCTCGGAGCCGATGGCTGAGACTTTATTCGTTCAATTATGTCTGAAAACTGTGTTATCAGCGCATTACCAGGCTTTTGTACGGTATCAATTCTAATAAAAAATATAAAAATTAAGATGTTACTATTATCATAATTATGTAAATTGTCAATCCGATTGAGAAACATAGTTTTTATGTGATGGGCACGTTTTAACCAGCACAATATACCTAGTTACTAGAATCATAAATTGTTAAATTTAAACGACTTCTTGTCTCAATAGGAACGGAACATGTATGTGTGTCATTATTGCCATAGTTATGCAGACCACCTTGATAGATTAACTTCATGTTTTGTTTAACCCTAGTACAGGGCTTGGGCAGGAGGGTGCCACCTGTGGCCAACGCCTAGGACGGATATATGGTGAGCGACAGGTTATCTAGTACCGGATAGTGATCAACAATCATAAAATATTTTTTGTCAATAGTCTTAAACATTTTCACAACATGCCGGATATTACGTTTGTTTCCCTCGGCTTCTAAATGTGAAATAATTACTTTATTAAATAAATCATTATTATTACACTGGCCTACCATGTCTCGTTTTCCTGGCGCAACATTTTTTTTCTTAATAACTTTGTAAAATATTGATATTAGATGTTATCACGGCTCTGAATTGGTTTCCCGGGTGTGAGAAACCTATATGTAGCCACCAAAAACACATATCTACGTTACTTGGAAGCAAAGTTATAGTACATTGCCTTGCAGTGGCGGCCATTTTGGATTTTGTCCTCTAGCGGCAAGCGCACAAGGTGAAATTCAGGGGACTTTAAGTATGTTGCTCAGGTGGGTTTTAATACACCGAAATTATGTTTCTGTGTTCATTGTAAGCCAAGCCATGATGTAAAGTTGTGACATTTTCACTAATTTTGGCGGCCATTTTGTTTTTTTAATTTTGAGTAGGAAAAACACAAAATATAGCTTGGCATGGGGCAGATTTGGAATCAGCGTTCCCAAATTGTGTAAGAACAACTGCATGCCAAATTCTACTAAAAAATGCCTTGCCAAGTCAGAAATTTCGAAAATGGGCCCTGACTATATGTGAGAGTCAGAGGTCTTGCTTGTTTCTATATACTAGGCCTATATATATCAGATTTATATATTCATAGGCCTATACTAAGTATAGCCCAGGAATAAATACTATCATGGAGATAGTTACTACCCAGAAAACACAAAACATTTGTACAATGTTGGACCAACGTCGTTACCGGTACTATTTACTGGTGCCCCAGCTGCCTCGCTCGTACACTGAATCTACTATGCCTAGTTATGGCCTAGCAGAGAAATCCCAGTTCTGTGGACCTACTATGCATATTGATGGCTATAATTAGGAAATACAGTAGACCTACGTTATTACGGTCCACTTATCGCGTCTCACTATGACTAGCGTGACGATCATGTACAATAATAGTTATCTTACCTAAATCTAACAACTCTTTTCTGACGGAGAATTAATGCGTAATTCCATGCTGGTGATCGATGTGTCCAGTTAGGCCTAGTCCCTACTGTACATATGAAAACAATCAATGATAACACATTTTAGATAAAGCGCAGGTAGGCTGGGACCATATCCATGGGTCAATGCGCAATAAGAATAAACGACATTTTTGCAGCGTACAGTCCAGGGCCCGTATTCTCGTACAAGTTACGATAAATCGTAGGCTTCTGATTGGTCGAGATGGCCATCTCGACCAATCAGAAGCCTACGATTTATCGTAACTTGTACGAGAATACCGGCCCAGGTAAAAGCTTCATCTGCAGAACGTTTACTTTAGTCGTATGCGGCATATAATCCAGAAACATTATACTGACAATACGCCTTATAAGGGTATAAATTATGTGTTACAAGCTGCTTTTTGTGCTCTACTCAGAAAGCAGGCGAGTATATTTAGAAATTAGGTAAAATAGGAATAGTCTTATAAAGAACAAAGACATATTTTATTGAAAACAAAATATTTAAAAGGGATGTGTATCACTTCAGCAAATATATCAAAACGTTTAAAATATTTACTCTCAAGATGAAGCGTAGAATATATTTAAAGCAGTAACTATATCCATTTATCTTATTCATTCAAAAGTATAATAATATTATTAGAACTGATTACTGATATTGATACTGAATTGAAAAATCTGCCAAATAATATTTTGTAAAAGGTAATATAGACAGTCTATATATAGAGTTATTATGTGTTATTTAGGGTACTGATACATTATATTGGATATAGAGAAGGTTAATATCAAATGTCATCTGCGTCAGCTTTTTTATTTCTCCACTGTTACCCATATCTAGAACTGATTGAGTGAATGAATGCAATAGGTTGAATCTGTGACATCGTAATTGATCATCTATCTATAATACGAACAATATATACACACCCAATGCATGGATGTAGGCTAATTCTACTCGGATCATTACAATCCCTAATTTCGGTGGAGGTTTGCAGTCTCTGACTGACTGTCTAGTTGACATTATTTTGCTAACTATCACTGTTGCTTCCGGCACTCTGACAGAAATGAGTAGGCCTAGGCCTACTTGGACAGGTAATCATTTTTCGTCATTTTCATCGATTGCAGAAACCCAGTTTCGTCCATTGCAGGAACCCTTCGTGTCATTACAAGAAGCCAGTCGATTACAAGAAGCCAGGTTTCGTCAGTTTCGTCGATTACAGGAACCCAGCTCGTTTTAAGTAGGCTTTGTGTTTCAGGGTGTGAAGAAAAATTGCCAGGGTGTGCACATAGTAATGATAACCTAAGCCCTGTAATGGTTTTCTGCACGGTGTGATAGAAATAATAGGATGTATCCAGGTGAGATTTGGGTGTGCAGTTCATGCCCACATAACGTGAGCCAGGGGTGCATATTACAAAGAATCCTAACTTTGATCCTATCTCAACTTTCTCTTATTTCCATTACAAAAAGTTAGGAGATCCTAACTTTTTGTAATGGAAATAAGAGAAAGTTGAGATAGGATCAAAGTTAGGATTCTTTGTAATATGCACCCCAGAACAGAGGTCGTCAGTGGTCCAGATCAAAACTCTGAGTCATGCGATCGCATCACATGATCATGATCATAGGCCGTGAAAATAAACTTGAACAATATTATGGTCACGTGTTATTTTCTTCACAGCTCAGGAAGTTTAATTAACAAAATAACCTAAATTATTGCGGTTAGATTCTATAACACAGGACAATAAATTATTATATCCAAACATGTTGAGGAACGCGAAAGTGCATTTGGCAAAAACCCTGATTACACCTTTAATATCAATCTGCAGCATGTTGTATTAATGGTGTATTGCTATTAGTAATGCAAGTACACTTCAACGAGATGTAAGTATTATTTCATTATTGATGACAAACACTTTAATGAGTATAGCTAATATGCTTTATTAATTAGGATATAAGTAAAGACATAACAAGTTTAGAGGAAACGATGGAGTGAAGTATAGATATGATAATAATACACACATATCATGTAAACCATTTAATTTAAACTTTAACAAAATGATGTATTTGTTATTGGTAATGCAACGTACATTTGAACGAAAGTAATTAATATCTTATAATTGATGACAAGCCCATTAATGAATATAATTATCTAATATACTCTATTAATTAGAAGATAAGTGGAGACATAACATGTTTCAATGGAAACAATGGAGTGAAGTATAAATATGATAATAAATATTTGTATACATATCATGTAAACCATTTCATTTGAACTTTAACAAAGATAAGAACTGTCAAAATCCCCCGGCCGTTTCTGTAGAATAGACTGATGATATGTCCTTTAGGCTGGAGGATAGACAGGCTGAGGATATGTGACAACTTGTGGAGGTTGTGGACCAGCGTAGAGAGGAGCTTGACCTGGAGGAGGGTGGGGGTACGGTTGTGGGTAGTGTACTGGGGCAGGTGCTGTTGTCACGTTGGTAATGTTAATTGGTTGAGGTTGGGGCGCTGTGGGATACACCTGTTGTACTGGTTGAGCCTGTTGTTGCTGCAGCTGAGCGTTTTGTCCACGTCTGTAACAGTAGTAGGCAAAGGCAGCAAGGCCACCTAGAACTACACCTACAACACTCACACCCATGATCAGGCTGATTGGAACGTCTGAAACAAGAGATGCGAACAACAATCACAACCGTAACATTAATCATCTTACCTTCGTAGTTCGTAAAAATTAATTGAAAAAAAAAACATTGTATAAATAGACACCATGTTGTTGTTTTTTTTAATTCAGACACTTAACGAGTTTCCCACGTAACATACATAATTTATATTGATCGCATTTATGCAAATGATTCCCAAAACTGTAACGCTATTCCTGCTCTAATGTTTTTTGACCAAGGAATAAAAACTTGTTTTGTGGCAGTGGAACAAAGCTACTAAGAAGTAATTGCTGACAGTAACAAATCACTAAAGGTACGGGATATAACTTACAGTATTAGGTAAAATACTAAAAGATGATTTTAGAAGACTAGCTGGTTTTCAACGTGATGCAGGAGTAAGACGCATTTAAATTAATCTGTTTTTAAATATTATAACCAAGTTTTATCAGAATAATTCAATTATTTATTTTATGGATGTAAAAATTCATTGTCAATTATTATTATAGAGTTAATTAATGAATGGAGTCGTTATATTAACATGGTTCCCACACTTTTTAAAATACAAAATTCAAGGACTTTTCTAGGACTTCTCAATATTTTCCAAACCTTTTTTGTGCATGTTAAAAAAGCGGTTCACAGAGAACAAAAATAACTTGGGCCAGAATTTATTATTACCCTTTTTATCAAATTTCGGACCATGTATGTCAGTGAAATACCAATATTTTAAAAAAATATGAAACATAGGCCTACATTGCTTATCGATATTTGTCTTTTGACTTTAGGCCTGTGGCACGAAAAGTGGTCAAATTCTATTAAATCGTGTTACGGATGCAAGTATTCTAAATATATATATCACATACAGACTAAAGCTGATTGATAATGAACTTGGGCATACATTCGAGCTAAATGTCACTTTTTAGCGAATTTGAATCAGCGAAAAAAGTGAAAATTGCATATAAGTCACCAAAAATAGATCAATTTTTTATATATATATATATATATATATATCATTGCCATATAAAAATCCTATATAACACTACATAAAAATACCTTTAAGTTAAGATATACCATGTGCATCTAGTTCAATTATTTAGGTCAGTTTGATTTGAAAGGAAAAATGATATCCTTGTAATGTTTTTTTAAGCATTTTGACTAAATAATTTATTTAATCACCTAAAATTATTAATTATCACATAATAGATTATAGTTTGTTTTTATTATATGGCATAATATGTGTATATGACCAGCAAATATACAAATATATGTATACAAATAATTTTTTAGTTAAATATTGGGGTGTCTAGAGGGCAAAATTTACAAAAAAAATCTGTCACGTCCGTCCCCCCGTTGAAAATCAAGGGAGCAGAAATATTTATCATTAACCATTTGGTGATTATGTAGTCTTTAGGTGATATGTTAATTACAGCAACTTTGAATGGATAAATGTTAAGAAGATTTCTGGCAGATAGCACAAATATGGCTGTCCGTCCCCACCCTGTCACGTCCGTCCCCCATAATATGTATTTACGCGTCAAATCTTGAATAAACTGTTAGGATCTTATGGAATGAAGCTGCAATGTAATATTATATATTATATGCATATTTTACAATAGTTCACATTATATTTAGAAATGTTTTCTACTCGGCAACAACAATATTAGTTTCCCAGGGGGACAGACGTGACACGATTTGCCGAGGACTTAAATCTTAGCTACAAAGACACAACCCGAATCCAGAGTGAACCCTTTCTTGTGTACGACAAACCTCAGACAACTTTACCCACACTTAATGGCTGTTTGTTCCGAAAACTGATCACTGGAAACAGAATTCCAAGAACCTTTACAATGTTTGCAGACATGTGCGCCAACGAATAAATATGTTTGGCATCATTTGAAAGGCAGTGCATTTCAGTCAAACACCAAGAAATATATCTTGCATAGTGGATGTGACCTGCACTAAAAGTATGGTAGCATACGGTTGTTAAAACGTGTCACAAATATAATACACAGGACAAAGTTCTAAGTTTGTTAATTTTAAACCCAAACCATATTAGTCGTGAGCAATGGAAAAAAATAGTAAAGAATGTAATATGGTCACAATACAGAAAAAACTGGTATATGCAGTATATGCTATTTAAAAGTTTGTCAAGTTTGTAAAAAGTGTAAATAATGTTGCAATGAGTTGGATGTGGCGTTTGTGTAGAGACCGGCCTCAGTCAATCAGAAAGTGTAAATGTACTGCTAGATTCGTTGTTAGCTCCGTGAACTATTTATTATATTATGTATACTAAATCCAGTAAGTTGTGTCAGCTCTGTTCTATGTACTGTCGACTATGTCATGAGCACGTATTGTTTGAATGTCCAGCACTGTGAATATGTGAGTGAATGGAGATATATATATGAGGAGATTGTAAATTTTATTTTTTATATGAACCACGAATTCAGGCAATTAGCAGTGTCTGTGTATATAATAATATGTAAACGTTTGTTTTTCTCATCATATCAGAATAATTATTCAATAGGAGATCTAGTATTATTCTCAATAGTATGTATTAAATATCACTGTAAATATGACTTGTATTGTATACTACCTGATGTTAATTTTTAGATTTTTCATTCTGTTTGTGTTGAATGTTAAACTTTGAACCTTTGTACCTGTATCTTTGCATGCATACTCTCCAAAGTGGAGGTTAATAAATACATACATACATACGTTCTTGTTGCTCTGAGAAATTGGTGAGAATACAAGTTTGCGTTTTTTTAACACAATACATCAAACTGAAGTCGCATATCATGATATATAATAGTATCGTGAAAGTTTATGTATAGATAAAATTACAGAGTTCAGGTAGTGCGTGCCATAATTTGTATATTTAATTTTGTGGAAACAAAGTTAACAGTTTTATCGTAATCCTTGACCTATAAAACATAGTTGTGGATATAAAAATGTTATTGTTAATAACATACATAGTTAGCAAGTTATGAGAGGAAATATGATTTTCAGCAAAGTGGACCCAATTTGCATATTTAATTGCAAAAAAACATTTTAGTAAGTTTTAGTAATGGTTATTTAATTTGCATAAACACAGGTTAACCATGTTAACAGATATTCCGATAGCTTTATCATAATCCTTGACCATGAAAAAAAGGTATAGACACAAAATTGCAATGTTATCACAAAAATGAATAGTTTTAAAGTTATAGGAGGAAATACGATTTTTGGCAATGGCGACCTTATTTGTATATTTGCAAAAATTCCCGAAGTTATAATCAGGACAACCCAGCTGAAAACATTCAAATCATCCCAGGAATCCAGTAACACCAAAACAACCTTGTATTATAAAAACATCCATAGGTTCGTAATAGATGGCAACTCAACTATAAAGGGCTGACTGGATAATATGTTGTTATTGTACCACATTCAAGTTTGTATTCTCTGTTATCACTCTGGACTATTTCACCACAAGCCTGGTTTTCTGTATGTTATTTCATGAAATTATCTCATGTTATTTTGTATTTGACTTAATATAAGACCAGCGTCTACAACAGCTCAGCCAGTACTTCATGTTGACACGCAAGCACTATATGGGCAACATGGCGACAACATAACGTGCATGTGGCTGGCTTCGCAGTGTAAAAGTGTAATAATAGGTAAGTGATAATATTTGAAGATGACAAAAACGTGCTGTACTCAAAGCCATCGATGACATCAGTGAATTGACACACAATTTATTGGAAAAGACGCGTCCAGCGAGTAGAGTGCATGGAAACTTACTATTAACCCTTACAGCGCGGGGATTGACTTTAGACGTCGGAATCTGACGTCTGTAGACGTCGGATTCCGACGTCTAAAGCCTATCCACGCACTGTAAGAGTAAAATATTTCCAATGAACGTAGACCCATAACATAGGTATTCAAATGAATCGGAAAGAGCTCACTAAGACATTTATGATGATTTCAAATCAAAGAAACCCTTTGGTTTTCATAGGTTTGTATTTATAAGAATATATCAGCACTTTAAACAGCTAAGTACCATTCTAGTCGTTTCTAATCCGTTTTATTTAGCTGTTTAAATCACAGTTATTGGGAAAAAAATGTGTGTTAAAATGTTTAAACATCAAGATTTGCAAATGCTTGGTCTCAAATTAAGCAAATATTATGAGTAATTGTTGTGCGTCGCGGTATTCTATTTTATTGGTTACATGCATGACATTTGTCTCATGTTACCTTCTTTGACAATAAGATTCAAATCACATTCGATGAGAGAGGCCGCTGGGTCAAAACTCCGGTCCATAATATCAGCCACGACATTAGCGTCGTCACTGCCACAATCGTCGGTAATTGAATCAAGTAGACATTGAGCGTGGTCCCTGAGCATGCTGGCAACACAAGATACATGATTATTCAATTCAACAGCTGAAAGTATAATATTTCCAAGAGAATAAATAAATATATCTATTTGCATAATCCTGATAATTTTTACAGATCAATTAGGAGAAAACTATTTATCAATGTAAAAAATGACGACAATGAGATGCACATAATGTACCAGTGTGTATACAATTCTAGGGGATAAATCTTTCTAAGTCACTGATCACAACAACAAGAATTGATCGGCTATGAACCACACCCAAATATTGCAATATTATGTCAATATAGTTGTTATTGGTGTAAACACTCTGGATGATGTGACACTTTTAATACTGAAAGTCTCGATTTAATGATAACTAAGTTATAATATTAACGCACTTGCATGTTGAACCCTGTATATCTCCAAAGTTAAAGTCACTCATTTCTGCCTGACAGTCACTGCTGTCCATGGCATGGTTGACGCAGTTTTTAGATGCGTCGTCCATCAAACAATCAATCCATGTCACCAGCAGGGTTCTACTATGCTGTAACAATAAAATCGAACATCTGGGTAGTGTCCATATCAAATTGCTTGAACTAGTCAAATATTGAAGTAGAACCACAAAAAATACATTTCATTTAATACCACATATTTAAATAAAAAACAATTGAATATTAAAAGGAAACAAATCTTTTCATGTACCGTATATCATGCAGATATAGGACCTGATTGTGTGGAGTATCCAATAATGTGTGGTCATACGTTTTTTGAAAACGACAATTGGAATTTGATATACACAGTACATCGTATTTCCGCAAGAAATTGTTCAAGAAAAAAGCATAAAAATCGATTGCTTAATTTGACTATTTTCAAGAAATCTACCTTCACTTTTTTTCGCATTCCCAAATATTTATACATATAATTATTAGTGCTTACATGGGAAAATTTCATAGCATTTGCCATGGCTTGGAAACTGTTCGGATCTTCCCAGCAAGCGTCAGATTTCCTATACATACAGTCCAGTATATTTTCAGCAGATCTGAAAAGCAATTCAAACACTTGTAAGGTATTAACTGCGATTAATACTACATTAAGTCATCTTTTTCCAACCTCTCAGTACGAAAGGATGAAGTGATTTTAGATTAACATAATAATTGAAGTATATGTCATGATGACTGTTCTGTGAATTGTCATACAATTTGAGTCCACTGATTATTAGTTATTACCAATTAGCGAAAAATAATACTGGAAATGTACTCTTTCTTGGTCGGGTGGAGTTTCAGCCTTGGAGAATATCATATTGATTACTGGGAAATAATCTACAAGGGCAGAGCGTGAGTCAATTATTCCCAATAATCAACATATACGAGATGTATTCACCAGCTTATTAAAACGACTGTACACCACTGCATTCAAAATAAGATATATCATTATTATTGTAAAGATGATAATAAGTTATTTTTGGTGACTCTCTGCTTGACTGGTTTTAATTGATGTAGGCCTACCCCTGCAGAGAAAAAACTAAATTATTTGCACAATGAGTCAATATATCGCCAATCATGATTCGCTGTAAAGTACCATCACGTGTACTACTTTATAATAAAGAGCTGGACAAGCTGTTAGCCTGTTAATCACTGTATAGGCCTAACGTGCGTGGATATTAGAAACCCAGTTATTTTCTCAAAGAGTGAATGTAAGAATAATATCGGTTTATGGCGCTTCATGTATATTGTGGCAATATCGCGACAGACAACAAGAAGAAGTACGCATAGGGACGGGTGACAGTCAACTCGTACCCATGTCAACTCGTCCCATATCAACTCGTACCCATGTCAACTTGTACCCATTTCAACTCGTACCACCAATAGATGTCAACTAGTACCACAAGTGATGTCATCTCGTACCCACAAGGCATGTATCAGATGATGTTACGAGCACATCTCTAATCACACAAAACATGTAAACTCGTACCCATGTCAACTCATACCCATGTCAACTCGTACCACTAATAGATGTCAACTCGTACCATCATTAGATGTCAACTCGCACCAAAGTTAATTCCAGAGGATAATGAATGTATGTTATACATAAGAGCCCGTTTGGTTTGTGTTATTTATACATGTATCATGGTATGTTCAGCCTGCAATTAAATTTATTTTAAAAAAGGGTGCATTTAGGAAAAATTGAAACTTTACACAATTTTTTAGCAAATACTGCTAGATATTTATATGAAACATTTTTTATTTTAGCAAGGGTTGTATGGGGAAACAACAGACCAAATTTTATAAAGTTTTGTCAATTATTTCTCCACGAATCAGTGGTATTTATGTTATTTTCATCACATTTTGCAGTCTCATCCCGGAATTGTCTTCATAGGAGGGTTTTCCTATTCCAGGTATGCATCTAACACACAAATAAAGTTTTATTTGAGGTATGGTTATTGGTCTTACGATTCAAACGAGGCATGTTTGACAAAAATCGAGTCACAAAATCTGATTTTATGTGTATTTAATGAGTTTAAAGTATTTTCCGTTAAATTTTTTTTCATTTTTTCCCGCCAGTACATCACTGCCCAGCTTGAACTATCTACATATATATAGACATTTAATTACTCTTTTTAATAGGTCTGGTGGTTATATATGGCATACAAATACTTCAAACTGATTGCTGATTAACATTAGCAAATTAATTAGAATTACCTGTATGTATGTTAAAATTCCGTTAAAATAATGTCCCCTCCAGTACATCACTATTCAAGATCCACGCAGGGTGTTTTTCTAAGATATATTATTTTTATAATATACCCTGCCTCTTTGAGCCCCCACGTGGATATTAATTGGAAATTCATGTTACAGCAACCACATATTTATACATTTTTAGATGAAAATATCGTTAAATTAGATTTGTCCCCTCCAGTACATAATATCAATATTTACTATTCTTTGTGTGATAAGACCTAATTTTTGTAGTTTACTGATCTATATTGGTAATTATGTATTATTATAATAAAGCCTTCGGTAACGGCAGCCACTAGACACCAACAAATTGATATTTATTGAAAATACATATGTATTTCATTAATGAATAAGTTGTAACCAAAAAATATTTTGTGGGTGTTTCCTTTGTTCATTTTTAAATCAATATTAGCATGTAAATGTAATTTCTTCACTGTTATGACTTACAAGACCTACGAGTACAATATATATACATTTATGGCGTATATATCATCAAACAAATGTGCTCTATATTGTCTATAATAGGCTGCCAGTACACTGCGTACTGGAGGGGACAGAACTAAAAGTGTAATTACTCAGGGATAGAACTTGTGGTATTTTTCATGCTTGTCAAGCGATTTAAGCGGTGTGTACCGATACACAATCTACTAGACTACTTGAATTAAAAAAAGTGTTTGTAGCAGCTGGGTCCTTTTGCTTCACCAAACCATAAGAGTTTCGCTTCGGCGGCCCCACTCCTGTGGACCTTGGCGATGCTGCACATGCGGAAGTGTGGATAATGTTTGCTCAGCGAACCATGATGACCCGCCTACTTTAAAATTGATTTAATAGTTTAAATGTATGATTGTCATATACATTTTCTATTGCAAAAAATGAGTTTTCATTGTCTTGTTGACTTTCAAAATATGACCAGAAATGAGAACTACATACTATCTAATGCCCCTGTTCATTATCCACCCAGGAGGTGGTTTCACTACAGGTTATATGCTAGGATATAAAATGATGTCATGTTTTATAACATGGCCCCAGCCCCCAGATATATAATAGTTGATAGCGCACATGTTACTGGTACATGATGTAGGATCTTACAATGCTCAAGTTGGCGCAGCGTTGTATGGCCTTAATTTACTATGCCTGATGGTGATATCTGGCAAACCATGCCAAATAGCCAGACAATCAATTGATATAATATAAAATGTGAGGTTTTAAGGAGGGCAAGGCTAAGCAAATCGTTTGATATAACTGGACTATAACTATAAAAAATTGTGAGGTTTGAGAAAGTGTTACCAGCATACCAGTTATATTCATAAAATATACATGTATGCCTCGAAAAACTTCCAAATCTATCAGTTTCAAAATGGCCAACTGGTGTCTATTATTCAACTTAACATGCTTCATATCCAGTGCCAGATAACTAGGCAATTAATATAAAAGAAAATGTGAGGTTTCCGGGAGGGATATACCTTATTTCAACTCAGATCACATTCAAAATTGCCAACTATCTGCCATTTATTATCTACTTTAAAAAATATATATATTCCCCTCCGCTCAACAGCGGAGCCGATGCAGCACCCGCATCAGTGCTGGCGCTGATATAGGCTGTGGTAGCCTTAAATAACCGGCAATAGTTTGTTTGACATTAGGTCTCTCACGTGGGATGAATGAAGTTACCCAGAGGGAGTGATCCTTCCTATTGTTACTCTGGGGCCTATCCGACCCGAGGATAGCGGAGCTGCGCAAAATGCCACAGAGTTACAGCATTAAATTGCACAGGGAAAACTCAAGTCCCCGGCCGTCTGGGCATATCTGGGGGTATATCCCCTAGACATGCCCAGAACCCCTTTTCGGGCGAGCTAAGGAAAACGCTCTCAATAACCCACCATGCCCTATCACCCCCACCCTCACATCATCATCTGTACATAATTCATCTCATCAATTGACTACAACGTTTTTATCGTATTACAATGTCACTTAAAAGACCTTTTGTGCCGAGAAGGGACGTAAAGCAAAGATTTACTACTACAGCAAATATTGCCAGACAGCTAGACCATAGAATAAGAAAACGAAATGTGTGGTTTTAAGGATCGAGGGAAATGCCCTGAAAAATTTCAACTCCCATCAATTTCAAAATTACCCTGATAACATCCCAGTATTGGCCCAATAAAATGGTTTAATTGGGCCTGATTATCATTATGTCTTGCTGTTTTCAGCCAATACAGTTTATGATCTATATTCTGCATTGGACCAGTAATGGGCCAATAAAGGCAAAAAATGTAGTCGCATAATAACAACGGCTGAATACTGGATTTTAACCGCTGTTACTGCCGATAGCATCCGGTATAAAATAGGAATTGGCCTAAAACGTCATGTTTAGGCAGACGTGGGCAAGTGGTCGCCACATCGCCACATGTGGCGACAGAAACAAAAGAGCTGTAATGTAAATATTAAAAAATGATCATTCAAAGCACCTTAACGTAGCCATTTGTGGCGACAGGACTCATTTCGCCTGCTCACCCCTGTTAGGCCTATTTTAATATATGTGATATCTGCTAAAATGTGCCAGATAGTTCAAAGGTCATTATGCTAAAACAAAATGTGAGGTTTAAGGGAGATATTTTGGCAAATATTAACTCATCAAATTAAAAATAGCCGATTATCGGGATATATGAAAAAAATCAAATTTTATAGGTCCTGTTATGAATACAAATATCCCAGATTTGTAGATATAGGCCTAGGCTGGAGTGAGAGAACGGTATTGTTATATAAGCATGATAAATTATTATTTGTACCATTCTAAAATAGTTAACCAGTAATTGCTTTACCGTAGTAAAAACGTAGCCTGGTGTAAAATAATGGTAGGGCTATTGATGCATGCATGTAAATTTGTATTCAGTTTGAGGTATGCATTATTATTTTTTTAAATATATGTACCGGTACATACAAAACTTTGTATCCAATTATATAAGCTCAAGATCGGCTGGAGCTAATATTATTTTTAAACCACTGTACATAAATATATTGTGTACGGTACATTAGCATAATAAAACAGTTACGCTACCACTAAGTATTAAAGTAAAAAAGAAATGCTAGATTTCAGGGAGTCACAGCTGGGACCTAACAAATTTGAACTTGATCACATTCAAAATAGCAGATTTGCGGCAATTATTTAAAGGGACTAGCCCACGCTAAAATGGTCAAAAAATCTGTGATTTTATTTTGGCTTCTTAATATGACCATATGATGTAAACATGTCCATAGACTAGAACTGAAAAAGTTTTTTAATTTTTCTGTTGCGCATTCATCAGTTAGGCTAGATATAGAGACGAAATTCCTGTATTTCCTATTTTTGACATGGTTGTCAATAATTAGAAATCAGTAATCTCGTCTCTATATCTAGCCTAACTGGTGAATGCGCAGCAGCAAAAATTGAAAAACATTAGCAGTTCTAGTCTATGGACATGTTTACATCATATGGGAAGCCAAAATAAAATCACCGTTTTTTTGATGATTTTAGCGTGGGCTAGTCCCTTTAATTATTGAATATGCTTGATATCGGGCAAACTACGGTATGTTAGCTAGCTAGACCCTACAACAAGCTTATGCTCCCAACAGCCATGATGAAGTGAAGATAAGGGAGGAATATGCATTTGAAAATGGTTGTTTTCGTTTATATATCTTGACAAATTTCAACTCTATCGAATGCAAGATGGCTGACTATTGCCCATTATTTACTATATGCTTGATATCAGGCAAAGCATCCCAGATACCTAGCCCAGTCCTATAATTTATCCAACTCCCCTCATGAAAGTCCGGAAAGTATTTTGTTGGCATATATATCCCTCCCTCAAACCTCACATTTTCTTTTATACCATACACCTCACATTTTGTTTTATAGTATAAAACAAAATGTCAGGTTTAAGGGAAGGATGTGCCAACAAAATGCTTTCTAGACTTTCGTGAGGGGTTGGAATGGATACACTAACTGTCTCTGCGGTTATATTGGAATAATAGTAATGTAGATGTTTGTGAACTATGACTGATGATGCTATTTTATCCTTTTTTAGTAGTTTACTTGTTATTCAGTTGAATTATTGAGTGATCATTCATGCTTACAGGTTTGTTATTGTTGTTAAAAAAATATGTCCTCTCCAGTACATTTAATGATATTAGCTTGAACACCGTGACATTGTCCAAGTTATGTCACAAAAATCATAATTATTTTACATTGTTTTTCCTTGATGGTGTTTAATACGATGCAGACAAATAATTGCGGCCTGTACCCGTGATAAACCATTTAAACATCATTTTATTTTAGCAAAGTTTATACAATTATGCAACTTCAGCTCAATTTGAAAACAAAATGTTGATTAATAATAATATATATTGGAGCAAAATTAGAATATGAAATCTTGAGCAACATATCATGTTTTACTGATCTAAAGTATGCATTTATAGCACTTGTGATGTTGTTATTTCAACCGTTAAAAAAATGTCCCCTTCAGTACAGTTTGTCATACATATAATTGTGCAGAGGATTCCCATGCAAAAAGCACTGTAAACATGCATAAAATATGTCATATATAGTATTCAGGCTATATGTGTATATTTAGTTGATGTCAGAGCACTAATTTGTTGAGCTGTCGAAGTAAATGCTGTACAATTCATACTTGAGTGTATTGCAAAATTTCATTTTTCATATTTCAAATAAATATCAAATCTATATCCATGTGAAATACGGGTACAACACATAGTGATCTTCCCTTTAGAAACACGACAATAATAATAATAAAAAAAGTAGGGGTTAGTTTTTTCAAATCACCTACATTATTAGCATTTGAGCAGAGACTAATGATTACTAAAACAAATGTCCCCTCCAGTACACCCAAAAACAGCATACATTTCACAAGTCAATATCTTCATTCATGGGCATAATTAAGCTCTGGAAATTTAACTGATGTTGGGGAATGACATCTGGTTGTCAAAAGTTGTAAAATTATCATACATGGAAGGTTTTTATTTTTGACATGCTATGAGACTTTTTGTGTGCCCTTTACGTGAAATTGCCCTAATGCATTATGTTGAAATACCCTACCAATTAAAAGGTGCAGACAATTGCTCTAAGGCTTCAACGGTGTTAATTTCGCAACTTTACCTTTGCATAGCAAGCACGATGTTACATCAACGGTTTGGAGGGGTGAAAGACAAAGTCACAAAGTGACACTTTTTGATGAGCTAACACAATTATTTTTATTTTATGAGAAAAATCGTCAATACAAAATTTATTTTTAATCATTGTTGTTAAAAGGAATTATATATTATTTTTGATGCTGATGAGCAATAACTGTAATAAAATAAATAAATTACGAACATGATTGCCGATGATTAAAATGCTGCAATAACAAAAGATCATGATGACTGATCCCCAAGCCTCCTGGCAATAATTACTAATGTTATGAAAACAAACGATCAGGAGGTAATCAATAGTATGACGCCGAACAATTTATATTGCAGTAAAAACAAGAGATTTAGATAAATGAACGCGCATTCGCGCAATCGGGATTAATATTACAATGTGAAAAAAGGACTAAAATAAGCTGAAAATTAACACTTAGGCCCGCTTTCCATGTGAGCAGAAACGCGCGCGTGTCTGCCTACTGGAAAGTTACTTTAATACAAACAATGTCTACCGTTTGCATAAACGCGTTTCAGCGCGCGTGCTAAACGCGCGCGGGAAAAAAAGTCGATTCAGAATCGATTGAAACGCGCACGTCTTGACACTCGCGCGCGATCAAAGAGTCATCCAGCCAGTGTGTCGTCACGGAGTGGGGTATTTTCCGTGTATTGTGCTCCGTGAAAAAACTCCATGTATAGTGAACAGATTGAAGTGCGCAATAGGCCGGAATGTCAGTTGGAAAGGATCTACACCGACCCTGTGCACGCTATGGGATCACACAAGGCGTGATTAGACTAGTAGTAGGCCTATAGACGCTTTAATAGCACATGTACGCTGCTCTATTGCGTGCAAAAATTAGGTGTAGGTCTATTCTTTAAACTGATTGACAGGTATAATGGAAGGTAGGCTTTGTATCGTATAATTCAATTATTCACGAGGCTTTGAAAATCGACGAGATTTGCAAGAATTATCCATCATGACAGAAGACCTAGTTGTTGTTGAGTGAGAACTAATACTTCTGGGCGGGGGCCCTAGGGTAGTGGTTAGCACCGCTGCCTTTCACGCCAGAGTCCGGGGTTCGGTTCCCGGCCTCGGCGGTTTGAAAGAAACAAATGTGTTTCTTCCCCATCCACGTGTGAAAGTTAGTATTGTGGGGAGCCTCCGTGACCGAGAGGTAGCGTGCTCGGCCTCAGACCGCCAGGGCTCGAATTTCGAATCCTGTGTCTGGAGGACAGTGTCATCTCAATCATCTCACCATCCTCAGGAGGTTCTCCTGGCCCAGTTTAGCCTATATGTGCACAAAGGTGGCCTAAAGCCCGATTCATTTCACTAATACTTATGAAGACTGCAGGATGGAATTATCTCGCTTCCCAGAATGTATCATTCATGAGGTCACAATGCATTTTTGCGTGCTTGCACAAGTATTTGTATTTGTGAGATTGGCCCGGCATTGTGCTTTAATCACCGGCATTGTAGATTAGAGTGGGCAAAATATGTGGTATAACTCGCCGTCACAATGTGAGATCTGTTAAGCTCCAGTGGCCTACTGTTAATTTTAATTAAATGTACAGAGACGGCCGGCCAAACAGTTCACCAGCAAACACGACACGCTCAAACAATGATGTTTAATGTTGGGCGACCGTCGAAGACGTTGTGCCAACTTTAAAACAGCATTGTTTCAACGTGTCGTGTTCGCTGGAATGTGTCAGCGGTGAATAAAGAAAAGGTGTAGGCCTACTTAGTAAATTGGTTACATACACGCAATAAATTGTTATTGTCCTCCTTGCTGTGATCTTGCACAAGCATAACATCGCACAGGCGATTTGTAAAACAGGAATTATCATCAAAAGATCTAACGTTACGTGCCATTCCTGAATTAGGCTATTGGCGCTAAATAGTCCCCTCCGTTTAAATGAGCACATACCGACGATGATTGCATAGTGGTCCACTTTAATTAACTAAAATAATTCTATTTATTTGCATAAAAACTAATATGGCCTATTTCTATACCGCGGTAGCATGATGATCACATACCGCTCAAATACTGCAGTATAACAGAATCATCATCACGGGGTGTAACAGGATCGTCATAGGCCTACGCGGTATAACAAGATCGTCATACCGCTGTATAACAAGATCGTCATATGTGGTATTACAGAATCAACCTTGGTCCATACCGCGGATTACAGAATACAGAATCATTAATAGGCTACTGCGGTATACCAAGATCGTCATATAGGCCTCCGCGGTATAACAAGATCGTCATATACCGCGGTATGACAAGCTCGTCATATAGCGTGGTATAACAGAATCAACCTAGGGCCTATACCGCGGATCGTTTCTTTTATTTCATTTTGAGCAGTAGCAGTCAAAAGGTTTATCAACATTCGGAAGTAGGCCAATTGATGGTGATTTTCGGGATCCAGCTGTAGCTCCCTCACCAGATAGGCACCTTTTTCTTCTCTCCTCCTCAAAATTTCGCGCACCCAGAATATGTGGGTGGCCCTAACTATCTGCATTATGCGATGTCGATTCCGCTGCATTCTATACTTAAAACAGAGTAACATTTGCATGTTCCAGACTTCCACTTTCCATTTTAAAGCTTGCGGGAATGACGTCACGCCATGTGGAATTCCACTGGAACCCCCAAGACGCTCGCTGAAACGCGCTAGCATGGAAACACTCGCACTAGTTTAATGTCTGTGCGCGTTTCCTCGCGCGTGTACTCGCGCACGTTTCTGCTTACATGGAAAGCGGGACTTATTCTGATGGCATCATTATATCAAATTTTATAAATTTACCTTCAATATTCAAAGCTAAAGTAGCACTTGTTCAAAGTAACATAAGTTTAAAGTCAACACCTTTTCACGGGATGACAAAGGAAAACTTGTTTAAATTAACAAAGTAGCACAGAAAAAGTTGACTAGTGACAATTCGCTATATTGGTGTGATAACTCGATATATTCATTTCATAACTCGATATATTGACTTCAGAACTTGATATATTGAGTTCACAACTCAATGAATCGAGTTCCAAACTCAATATATCAAGTTCTGAAATCAATATATCGAGTTATAGCTGAGCTGCCATTGAGGCGCATCAAGCTATTTTTCATTCCAAGCAAATTCGCTTTATGTGGCAAGTACTCACACATTTAGGATTTTAAATGACTCCAGTACTGAGGTGCGATGTCGGCATACAGTTGATTATACCGACAGTGTGAAAGCTGTTCAGAGCTCTGAACACTGAGAGTAGCTTACCACGGCCTGTTATTAGCACCAATATATCGAGTTGTGAACTCATTATAGGGGGGGGGGGGGGTGCTATTGAGTTTAAACATTAATAATGCGAATTCAAATGTCGCTTCTTCGACTTCGTAGATTTATGATCAAATATGTTCCTTATATGTTTTTATTCAAAAAACAATATTTACTGACCAAAATGACAGTTCTGTGATTATCACAAGAATGCCCAAATTGAAATATTAAATTTAAAAAATCCTTTGATTTTGATTGCTCAGATCTACCATTTAACGCTTAAGTAACGCTAGCGAGCTAATGCGTCCTATGTGTTTTCGTCTGTGGCACGACGCTCGCGCAACTATCATGTGTCGCGTTCCGCTCGCGTCCTATGTGTTTTCCCCATGCGCATTTTAGCGTGATCAAAATTATATATTATTTCTACCAGATCTCCACTCCTAGTGCTAGCAGCTAATATCTAGAATCGTACAGGCATGGATGATTGAACCTGTCCCAGAATGTGATTATTGGCGATGGCATGCTTTCACGCCTTCAAAGACAAGGCAGTGCAGATGTTTTTTACTTTTTATTTTGATTCTTAGAACACGTCTGCGTTTTCGTCAAAGACACCCACAGCCGACGGCCGGGCTAATCCTTGTTTTATCAATAAGGTTGCATCCAGAAAGTAAAAGTGGACTTTAGAATCAAATTGGGATCAACAATTTGTACATGTACACAGTCAATGATGAAATCCACATACCTAGTTAGCAAAACGATATTGGCAAGAGCCAAATCCAGTAGAAGTAGTTTCAATCCTGATGCCACATTTAAGATGGTGTTTAAAGCAAAGCTCTGATAATATAAGAAATAATAAACCCTTAGAGCACTGAGCTATTTAATTTAAATTGTCAGTCACTTGCAGTTGTGTCCCGCCACCGCGAACACAACACAACTTCAAATGACTGAAAATTTATGTGATTTGTGAAATTTAAATCCCAACATGTATCAGGGTTTTAAGTTTGAAGGCATATTTTACTTTTAACAGTTTGGTATACAGGTGCTTATAAAATGAGAGAATGTCTTTTGTAGTCGACATCAGTGTTCTAGGGGTTAATATTCATACATGTGCGGGTATAAATGCAAGACGTTATATAAACAGATTGACACCTACTCCACACAGTCGTCATGGCCTATATAACGAGCAGAAGGAGGTAGCACGGCACTTCTCTTATTCGCCATCGCCAACAGACGTTCCACAGCATGCTTCTGTTAAAAATAAACATAATTAATACTTATAGGCCTACCTAAACTTATTTTCAATATTTATTTACATTTTTTTTTCAAACAAACATCTTGTCATATAGATCTCAGATGACTATACACACATATCTCAGATGACTGTACACACAAAGCTTCTCCTGGGAGCTCCAATTTGAATCGATCAGGGTGCAAGTTTTTGATTATAATTAAACAGCTAAGCAACATATAATGCTCTAACGACAAAACGTGCTTCTAAAGTTGACTTGACTCCTTATTGTAGTTGTTCCCCAATCACTGACCAACAGAATGTACACTATACAAACTTGTAAATTGGACATGGATTTGGGGTACTTGTAGCCTAATCGAAATGAAATTACGAAACGAAATGACGAACCGAAATCAATCAACTCGAGGCTAGCATTTTCTGACGTTTTGACGGTATAGTCCAGTAAAATAAACTTATTATTCATAGAGATTCAACAAAACTGCTTCCCAGCATATTTATGTTAATTGACAGTACTCATAGTCATCTGAGATGTGGCAAACTACAATGTCTATTCTTTTATTTTTCTGGTATATATCTCTAGTAGTTTGCCCTTTTTTTGTACCTGACATTTACATTTACATCTATATACCAATATTATTATACACATTATGGGTATAACCTGTAAGCTAAAACGTATGCAGTATAATCTGGTAATATATTATATTATATTTCCTTGATCTTGTTAAATTACACTAAATTGCCGGCGCACACCACTCACCGGAGCAACTGGCCTTGTATTTGGACGTTTCCGCACAGGTGGTGTCACTGTGTAATACAATGAGCCACAATTACAATTACATTGCAGATACCCCCTGCCTGTTATAGCTTTAGCGTCATAACCATTTAATAATAAACAGGTATATCATATATACACATGCTAATAAAGAGTCTGAATAGATGAATAAAATATTAAAAACTCGCGAAAATATTTTTAAGCGATTGAAAATAGGTCCAAAATGTATCCGAAATCCCTATCAGCAATCCATGCAGGATATGACCATGACTTGCATTTTGTTTTAACTTTGGTCTGGGCGTACTCCGACGCTATTGGCTGGATCGCTTAGAAAAATATATAAGCAACTCAAGTTGAACTCAAAATGAACATGCTGTCGATTTGAAATTAATCAGATGAAAATTGTATAATTCCAAAGTAGAATTGAAACTGAGACGTAAGAACAACTATTTGGACGAAGTAACTTCGTCCAAACTAATAATAATAATAGACAGCACTAAAACAATAAGTCTCCAGCACATTGTTCCAGGACCAGGGGCCCATCCTACAAAGAATCTTAAAATTAAGATCATCTTAACTTTTTCTTATTTGCATTAGAAAAGTTAAGATGATCTCAACTTTCTAATGCAAATAAAAGGTAATTAAGATGATCTTAATTTTAAGATTCTTTGTGAGATGGGCCCCAGGAACCACTTGTCATTGTGTTGAGCTCTAATTCATTTTACCAATTATTAAAGGCATACGAACCACCAAGTGCGATCACTCTACGAAAAAACATCGTCTAACCATCGTCTGGTGCCACTTGTTGATGTGCAAATGGTATAATCAGATAATCAGCAGGGAAAGATTACTGCATTTGCGCACAAATATCTTTATTCGGACACATATGACATCATGGGTATGTACACAACAATAACATGTTCAAAAGATAAACTTGTACACACTGTAATAATGTAAGAGTACTACATGGAACTATAAATGTTAAAAAAGATAAAAAAGGGCGTATTTTGTGCATGGTTATTACTCTTAGCTTACTAAATGACTACTAAGTATGATATGTTACTCAGCAATGAATTTTCTCACCTTAGCATTGCTTCGTACATGTAAGTATGCCCGGCTGGAAGTCTCAGTGGTTGTTTCATAATCCCAGTAATCCTCCCAGTCCCAGTCCCACCTGCACAGTTAACATACGTAAAATAAACAAACAAAATTAACAATAACATTTTAATTAGTTCAAGAGAAAAATGGAAACCATGTAAAAATAATTTAGCGGAGCTGATCTTTTTTAACAGAACCGGGAACCCTTTTATTTTATTGTAAATATTCTGTGAAATTACTTTTATTTTTTACTGATCCAGTAGTTTTACGATACCAACCACCTGCCGTCTAGGAAATCATTTTAGATCAATAATTTTTTATGATTGTTATAACTTCAATATTATGGAGACGACACAAAAGAAAATCTAGTTTTAATAATATTGAAAACATTCTCAACTAAGCGATAATAGTAATACCCAACTGTTATTGCTCTTCAAAGTATCTATCTGAATGCAGCTAAATGTTGTCACATAAAAATATATTCATTACTTACTCCCAATCGAAAGACATCGTACTTCCTCCCCAGTCCCATTCATCAAACCATTGCGTAAAGCAGTTGGATGGGTCACATGATTGGCCAACACCTGTAATATTCAAAAGTAACAAATAAAACATTTCTTCGCAAGAATTTGTAGTTTTATTGGCCGCTCAAATGTCAGCTTTGGCATTTGATCAAATGGTAAAAATGTCATTGTTAAAAATGTCAGATGACATTTTTACTAGACAGGCACCTGTTTGGCACTTCGTCGGGCTGTGACCAGCGACCTCGTCAACTAATTTTTTACCTACATTGTCATTCTAATGCGCACGCTATAACATGGTGGCACAGCTCACCACGATCTGTCTGGCGGGTTTAAATGAACTGCTGATAATATTGACAGGCTGTGATGTAATAGACGACAGCAACACTGACGTTGCTTATTAATTACAAAAACCAACTGAAAACTGTAGTACGACAGGCCACCAACGACCACGATTTTGTGCAACAGGTCTAAAATTGACCTGCCAATGAGCGACCACTATTAGCAAAAACGTCGTTCCCACGTCTGAGATATGACTAATTGGTCGAGCGACAGTGATCAAATTCACTGTCATGCTAGTATGTGCTCGCTGCATATAGCGGACCATCATAGCGACGGGGAGTCTCATTTGCTTCATTTTTATTTAATGGTAAGGTAAGGTAATATTTTATTTGTATATTTGGCCTCAGGCCCATCGTACATCAATTAAATACACCTCAATATTATCATGGTCATGGTTAAATATTATTTAACAATTGTTTTCTGAGAATAAATGCTTTGTATATATAACATGCAACGTCTTTTGTACAGATTGTTTCCTCACTCTGCATTAATTTGACAAAATTTTCATAAGAAGATAGAGAAACTGAGATATGTGGAGCTATGAATTTGTTAAACAAATTCGTATATGCTGTACAGTTCATAAGAAAAAAAATTCGTCTTCGATAGAGTATAAATTGCATAAGGTACATATTCTTTCAGCTAATACAGTATTGTTATGCCTTCCACTTTCAATCATTAGATTGTGTTTTGAACATCGTAAGCGACTAAACGCTACACAATATTTCCTAATACATAATACATCCAAATATCTTTCAGGCTCTAATTCATATTTATTTAAGTAGTATATACAGCTAATTTACTGGAATTTCTAGTGGCATCATACCCCTTTTTCTTGTTTTTAAATACCTCTATAAATAAATCAAAATCTCCGACTCCTTGTTGGGCCCATACATACAGAAAATCGAGTTGTTCCAACATTACTTTTACACATGTAGCCCATGTGTTCTTTTCTGCCGATGACCGACCATTATAATCAGACTAATCATGCTAATGTGAAAAAGTCGTTGCCACGTCTGAGATATGTTGGCGGTCCTCAGTCAGTCAGTGATCAGATTAACTGTCATGAATCATGCTTTTATGTCCTCACTGCTTATCGTGGACCGTCATAGCGACGGTGGCCAAAATAAGTTTGAGTTTCGTTTGCTCCAAAATTGACTTGCCAATGAGCGACCATTAAATGAATGTGAAAAAAAATTGTTCCAACGTCTGAGATAGCCTACAACATGCGTCACTCACTGATCAGATTCACTGTTATGCCTATCTATGTCTGCACTGTTATCGCAGACATACCCAGCGAACACAAGACGTTCACCCAGTGTTGGTTCAATGTTGGCCCACCGTCTGCGTCGCTGGCCCAACATTGGGTAAACGTCTCGTGTTTACTAGGTAGCAACCGTGGGCGAATTATGTTTCCTTCAATTGCTTCATTTCTATTTAATTCTTAAAATAAATGTGCAAAATACACAAAGTTAACCTGCCAATGAGTGACCACTAAATTTATGTTAAACTAGAAAAAGGAGTTCCCAAGCTCCGAGGCCCGGCTTTACAGTAGTCTTCTTGGATGCTATAGACAAAAAATCAGTGTATGGGTCTTCCTCATGGGCCAGGATCCTGAATGTCCAGGATATAATTAAGGAAAGAACCAAGGAGACAAGTTCAAATATATCTTTGCCGTGTATTTCTTCCACCACTATCGCCGGTGCTGGCCACAATTCATTCAATACTTGCCTACGATGTACCTGGTACAGCGGATGTAGTCCTACCCACCAAATTCCGGCGCAATGTTGGGCCAGCGTTGCAGCCCATCGCCGGCTCAATGCCGGTCAATCATCTACGACGCTGGCCCAACTCTAATCTATCACCGGGTCTGTTGTATACTTTGCGCAAACACGTGGCATTCAACCAATGCTGTTTCAATGTCGACCCACAGTCTTCGACGCTGGCCCGTCATTGAAACGACATTGGGTGATTGTACCATATTTTCTGAGGGCTGCATTATGCTGGTGACACTTTAACATCCTGGAGCCAAAAAAAACAGATAACACAATACATTGGCCCAATGCTGATTTAATGCTGAACCACCGTCTGCGACGCTGGGCCAACATTATTCCAACCAAAAGCTCTTAAAGACAAATATAATCGTGAATTGTTTTTCTGAACACTTGTTAAAGACAAAAGTACTTAATCTAAGGACTTGAAACGTTATATTGCGCATGTTCATAAGGACTTGTGTACAGAAAGGTGAACCCTTTTCCACATACAGCACCCCTCTTTTCCCTAAACTCAGGCAAAATAAGCTTAATGGGCCGGTCCTAAAAAATCGCTTCCAAACATACGGAAATATCATTGCTCGTCGGATCTGATTTGGCTGAAAAAATAATTCAAACATGTAATTTTTGAACAGCTATTACAAAAACGCTAACCTTCCCAGATGTCTACCCAAGCTTTTTTTGAAGCCAATAGGGCTAACCTTATATTTATCAAATCTGTAAAGAACCCCCTTCATATCTCATGCATACGGACATACCTCCAGCCCCTGGACTAAGGTATAAATTGGCTCAAATTTTGGAAAGTGATTCAAGTTTTTTTTAAAGTTACAGTTCATTCTAAAAGTTTCAGAATAAACTGCAACTTTTTTTAAACTTGAATCAGTTTTAGAATGAACTGCAACTTTTTTAAAACTTGAATCAATTTCCAAAATTTGTGCCAATTTATACCTCCAAATCTTGTGATTGCATGTGCCAAATCTCTTAAATGGACGACAAATGATACTAAAATAGCGATCATTTTAAGCTTGTGAAATTCCAAAAAATGGGGGTGACAAAAATCAGCATTTAAAATACTTCCACATATTTTTACACCATATATAGTCTATATGATAAATGTATAGGGGTTTGACCCTGACTGCTAACTTAGCATAGTACACTCCCCCCCCCCCCCATGTTTAATAAATAAAATCCACGGTGACTCAAAAGCTATTTAAGCAAGACAAAATAACAAGCATTGCCATCACTGGCATCAGGGGCACAAGACGCATCTTTTGGGCTTATTTGTGAACTGACCAAACAACTTTAAAAATGTCGTTGGCCACCCTAGTAATTGTATTAGTCCAGGCATAATGTAGCCCGACCTTAAACAAATTGCAATACAAGGTTTTTCCTGTTTTGGTTTCAGGAACAAAAAAATCTAAGGAATCCTCCCAGGCGAAATTTTTGACCGAAATTCTGGTTTTTCAAGGCTGTTTGATAAGCGAAATGATCTTTCAAATGTTGATACGAGCATTAAACTTGGCAACAACCCTGTGTAGCCTACATGTCCTAGACTGCTGATATGATATGTCTTATATTACATTTATTTGTATCTTATCTTGCGTGTGGTGCGGTAAGATCCCTTACTAGAGGTATCCATCGAATGTGCAGGTTGGTACACTGTGATGCTAGTAGTAGTATATCGATTTCGATGGGTGTTGATTTGTGTAGGAAATAGTTGACTTTTATGATATTAAAGTATACATATTGTGTCGGTTATCCAGGTGCAGGCTTCGTGGGCAAACATTAAGAAAGGAAAAACAAAATGCAAGCTGTAGCTGGCAGAAAAGCATACGAAGACTGTCGCCACAATTAATGTAACCTACATCAGATAGCCAATGACACCAAGGAAGATGAGCCCAGGCCTAGCACAAATAACGAAGGCAGGCACTGCGGTTTTCTGCAGAAGGTTTTCAATTCAAGACAGATTGCCTGTTTTGTAGCAAACAAGTCAGACTTGGAAGGAAGAGGACGAAACAAGAACAAGCCTGTAAAGTCATGATCATTAAATTCAAGGTACACTCAGTAGCAGTGTGTGTGCCTATCCAGAAAAGACCACACATCGACCCAATGCTGGACCAATGTTGGCCCCCCGTCAGAATAAAAGCAAATTCACGATTTTTGTGTCTACCATAGGGTTTTAGGGTAAGCCCGACGTAGAGGTGTAACCAGAAAGTACATTAGACAATGCATTGTTGATAAAATCTTAGGTGGCTGCCTTTTCTGCAAGGTTAAAAAAATAATTGGCTATCATTTTCGACAGACAAACAATTCCAAAGTATTTTTAAAAACCAAAGATGGTCCCAAAGATTGCAGCCAATACATGTAATTATGCCTACCGAAAATGCTATTTTTAACTGAAAGTAATACCAAATTTTAGGACAATGTTAACATGAACCATCCATTTTTTTCGTAACAAGCAAATGTCACAATACATCTGTTACCATCTAGATGAAATATACAGGAAAATATCGACTTCTCGTGTATATAGATACATTAAAACAATAATACCCCCATTGTCCTTTAACTCCTCTCCATCGCCCTTTAACCCCTTTTTCTGCCTTTTAGTGCATCTCTGATGCCCTTTACCCCTCTTTGCTGCCGCTCCGTCGTTCTTTAACGTTCTCCATCGTCTTTTAATGCCTTCCTATTGCCCATTAATGCCTCTACATCACCTATTAATGCCTTAAGATTGACCTGTACCGCCTGTCCGTTGCCCTTGAACGCCTCTACTATGCCCTTTAGCGCCTCTTCATCGCCTTTTAACACCTGTTCGTCACCTTTTACCGCATTCCCATTGCTTATAGTTCTCTTTAAAGCCTCACGGTCATCATTGCCCTTTAAAGCCTCCCTGTTGCTTTTTATCACAGCACCCATCACACTTTATGGACTCTTCATCACCATTTAACGACCTTTAGCGCATCCTCATCGCCGTTTTTATGCCTTCAAATGGCCATTTAATGCCTCATTTTGGGCCTTTAACCCCTCCTCGTCACCCTGGTACGCCTGCCTATTACACTTTAATGCACCCACGTCACCTTTTAAAATAACTGGTTGCACATTATTGTCTTTCCGTCGCCCTTTGACACCTCTCCGTGACCCTCAGCTCATCTTGATCACTTAAACGCCTCTCCATTGCCAATTAAGGCCTATCCATCGACTTAACGCATTTCAGTTAAACCCTTCTCCGTCGACCCTTAATGCATCTTCAGCACCATTTAACGCCTGCTCGTCGCCCTTTAACTCATAGCAGTCTAAGAGCTCGGATCAGGCGACCTCACTTGCCTGTCAAGAAGAATCATATCCCATCGGGACATCAGTTTCGTTAACAGGAAGTTCGTCAAGCGAAATCATATCCTATAGTAAAGAGCTAAATCATATCCCATCAGGAAATCAGTTTCGTTCACAGGAAGTTCGCCAAGAGAAATCATATCTTATAGTGAAGAGCTAAAGCATCGGGAAATCAGTTCCGTTCACAGGAAGTTCGCCAAGCAAAATCATATCCCATAGTAAAATCATGTGTTTTCTATTGGGAAATCATATCCCCATCGGCCTTGCAAAATCATATCCCATCATCGGGAGATCATTTCCCCCTTCACTGCTCAGTCATTGTTTTCTCCAGAAAATGGATACAAAACAAAATTTGTATATTAATTTATTTCGTTCATTGTCATGAATTTAAATACTAACTAACATACCTACACAATACTGTGACAGTCAAGTGATTTCTCTCCCACTAGGTGGTAGGTCGAGCGGAATTTTGGGGAGACTTTTATCTCAGCCTGGCCGTCATCATTTTATGTTTTACTAATACTTCTACTGTACGCGTTTCCTGTCTATCTATCAAAGATTTGGACAAACTAGCAGATAATGGTTTTACGTTTATTTCTCGTCACATATTCATAATAATACCACAAATCAATTCATCAATCATCATCATCATCACTTAGCCAACTTCTGGCCGGTTCTACAACATGAACTAACCCACCCTTGGGGCTTAAACCACAATATAACTCACTCTTATGGCTACTCTATGTACCATAACAAGATATACATGTACATCAGACCGGGCCTTATACATAACCTTTATCGGTGCGACATAACACTTTAACCGCCGCTACTGCGAGGTTATACTACTGTGTGTATGGTTACTATACACAACCAGACCAGCCCCGCTGATCTGTGTAGCCAGCCCGAACCCGCGGCCGGGGTATAGTGATAACGTGTATCTCTGGGCCGTGTAACAGCCAGCTACTGCGGGCCGATGATCCATACACGCTCGCTTATATGCCCACTGAGCGCCCCATGAGGCGTAGTAATAATTTTGAGGCTTTATTATATATCTAAACCAAGTATTGCTCCCTAATGCAGTCCAAATACATATAACATAAAGTAAACAATATTAGCATACATCTCATAGCAAAATAAACATTCAAACTAACATACAGCTAAATAAAATAGTTTTATGTGTATTTACACCACGTGTGGCCTGTGATTAGGTCACACCACATGTTGATAAAATATCCAGGGGTGGCCTCAAAAGATGCTCTGATATGGGTAAAACATGGTAACAAGACCCGCCATAGTTCCCACAGTTAATAGTATAAAATATATTAACATAACATTAAAAGGGATAAATTTATGGTAAAAGACATTAAAATTCAGCGTGATTTCTGACCGGAAATAGAGCAGTACGCATGCGTCAATTGAAGACATTCAATTGGTGCAGGTATACCACAGGACAGAATCACTAAACCTGGGGTCAACGGCCGTCACAATACTCTACTCTGGCTAATATATGGGACATTTGTATTCTGGCCAAAGCCTATAGTTCTAGATCCTATTACCATGAGCGAATTCAAGTTGTAGACTAGCTGCTACATGCTTCATGAAATTATTATTATTATTATTTAGTTTTTTTATATAACGCCTTTTTGATTTTGTAACCATTCAAAGCGCTTGTGTCTTTAGTCTTTAGAATAATATTGTCTTTTGATTAGGTATGTCTTCAGTCTTTTCTTAAAGGTCATAACGGATGGAGCTTGGCGTAAATCCATCGGTAGGCTATTCCATAGACGAGGCCCCTTGATTGCAAGTCTGACACCTCTTTGCGTTCAACACTAACAGTGTATTTAAGGCCCAGCATAGCTGGAGCGTAAGGGTCTTTTAGGTTCATAGAGACTGAGCTGGTCCGAGATGTAAATGGGAGCAGTTTTTTTTCAATGCCTTGTACATGTACAAGCAGAGCATCAAGTCAATCCTTGAACTAACCGGTAACCAGTGCAAGTCACGTAGCACAGGGGTAATGTGGTTTTGAGTTTTAGTCCGAGTGACCAAACGAGCAGAGCAATTTTGGACACGTTGCAGCTGAATCAAGTCCATTTTTCTCAAACCACCTAGCAGGGCATTTGAGTAGTCAAGTCTGCTGAGGACTGCAGATATAACTGCATTGGAACCTGCATTCCTGGTTAGATATTTTCGAATTTGTCCAATTTGGCCCAGATGATAATGTGACGATCTGCACAGCTCCGACACATGGCGCTCCATAGTCATGTACTTGTCAAAATAGGCACCAAGTTTCCTCAAAGAATCACTAGGTTCAAATATGATATTCTGAAAATTAAATGAAGATGTCGAGTATCTATTTTCATGATATTTGAACTGGAAGATGATAAACTCAGTCTTGTCATCATTTAATTTTAGTTTGTGAATAAGCATCCAATGCTGTAATCTCTTTGATGCATTTTTACAATTTTTCCAGTGCATGTTTGCAGTCTCCAGGGATAGATGGATCAAACGTGATACAAAGCTGGGTGTCATCTGCATATATGTGATATTTGACGCCATGTCTCTTATTTATAGCAGCAATAGGTATGGTAAAGGTTGAGAACAACACAGGACCCAAAACAAAGCCCTGTGGTACTCCCCTTGACAACGTAGCTGGCTTTGATACTGTTATACCAATCCTAATCCTTTGATTTCACTTATTCAGGTAGTTATTGAACCAGCTCAGTGCTACACCTTTCACGCCAATATGCTGCTCCAGGGTATTTATCACTCCATCCGGATTGATGGTATCAAATGCAGCACTGAGATCTGGAAGACCCAGTGCCACACCCCGGCCTTTATCCAGCTGATCTGAGATGTCATGTTGTACTTTCATAAGTGCCGTTTCTATGGAGTGTTGTGAAATGATATTATCTAACTTCAAAGAACCGGCACTGTAGGTAAAATTAAAATGGAACGTTGGCATAGTGATCACAAGCGATCTTTAATGAGGGATCTAATTTATCAAATCAAGAGGATCTAATTTCCCAGCAACACACCTGTGTATGGAACCTAGTTCATTTACAAGGTTCAAAACAAAATAGCCGCCGATAGGTCAAATATGATTTTTCAACAATAAAGCCAGGAACAAGTGTAATACCTCATTTTCATGTGATTTTGACTGGGCAATCCGTTTCTTGTATTATTTTTATGACTCAAGGTCATCTTGAAGGTCAGAAAGTCCATTTCAAGGTCAAATAAGCAAAAATACCAGTTTTAACAATAACAATTAATGCTAGGAATATGTGTAATACCTCTTTTTATGTGGTTTTGTCTCAAAAATCCATTTATGGTATTATTTTGGTGATCCAAGGTCATCTTCAATGTCGAAAGGTCATTTCCAAGGTTGAAAACAAAATGGCCGCCGATATTTCAAAGTAAAATATGATTTTTCAACAAATGAAGCCAGGAACAAGTGTAATACCTCATTTTTATGTGATTTCGACTGGGCAATCCGTTTCTTGTATTATTTTTATGACTTAATGTCATCTTCAAGTCAAAACGTCAATTTCAAGGTCAAATAAGCAAAAATACCCTTGTAAACAAATAAAGCTAGGAACATGTGTAATATCTCTTTTTCTTGGGATTTTGTCTGAAACATCCATTTATGTTTATGCGATTTTGTCTGAAAAATCCATTCGTGGTATTATTTTGTTGATCCAAGCTGATCGTCAAGTTCAAAAGGTCATTTCCAAGGGTAAAACTGTAAATATTTGCTATTTAAAAAACAAAATGGGAAGAAGTGTAATATGTCTTTTTGGTGTGATTTTTTACTTAATAAGTTATTCCTGAAACTATTTTGATAATAAAAGGCCAACTTCAAAATCAAAAGCTCAATTTCAAGGTCAAGTAAAGGAGAAAATGATTTTTAACAAATACATGTGTAAAAACCTTTTTTGTCGCAAGATTTTGAGTGAAAAATGCTTTTTTTCTATTACTTCAGTGATTAGAAGTCATCCTCACGGTCAAATATAATTTTTAACATATGTGCTAGAAATTGGAGCACACATAATACCTTGTGTTTGGTTTGATTTTGACTGGATAATCTAAATATATTTGTTTTTGCCTGGATGATCTAATTATGATTAAACATGCTCAAGGTGAAGAGATCGACGAGAGGCGTTGAAGGGCAATTAGCGAAGAGGTGTTCAAGAGTGAAGGAAAAGCTTTAACGATCGATGAGGAGGCATTAAAGGGCAATGAGAAGGCGCTAAAGTACAATGAAAAGGCATTAAAAGGCAAAGATAAGACATATTTAAGGGAAATGAGAAGGGTTAATGGGTGACAAGAGGCGTTACAGAGCGACCAAGGGTGTTTTAAAGGCGACAGAGAGGCATTAAGGAGCTATGCAGATGCGCTAAAAGGAGACAAGAATGTGTCTTCATAGTTTTTAGGTCAACGCGTCTTGTTTGCAATTGAAGGCCTTTCCGTCGCCCTTTACCGCCTCTTCTTCGCCTTGAACATTCTTTTAGTTTAACGCTTCATTGTTGCAATTGAAGGCCTTTCCGTCACCCTTTGATGCCTCTTCTTCGCCCTGAACGCCTCTCCATTGCTCTTTTACTTAACCGTCGCGTTTTAACGCCTCTTCATTTATTTTGAACGCCTCTCTATGGCTTTTTGACACCTCCCGATCACGATTTAACGTCTCTGTGGCACATTTGACGCCTCTCGTTGCCCTTCAATGCTTTTGGGTCGACCTTCATATTTTTTTGGTCGCCCTTTAACGCCATTTTTTGTGCAATTTAAAGCCTCTTCCTCGCCCTTTACCGGCTTCCCATAGCCATTTAACGCCTTTCCATCACCATTTACAACCTTTCCATCGCCATTTAACGTCTTAGCATCACCATTTAACGCATCTTTTTATTGGCCCTTTAACGACTTTCCATCGCTTTCTGACGTCTCTCCGTCACCATTTAATTCTTCTCAGTCGCCCTTTAGCGATTCTCCGCCATCTTTAACGCCTTCTTATAACCCTGAAACATATATCCATCACCCTTTAACACCACCCCATCACTTGTTAACGTAATTCTGCTGTCATTTAATGCTTCCTAGTCACCCTGCAACGCTGTGCAATAGCCCTTTAATGCCACCCCGTCACCTTTCAACGCATCCCGTCCATTTTTAGTGCCTTTTCTTAGCCCTTTAGCGTCTCCTCGTTGTCCTTCAACTCCTCCTCATTGCTCTTCAACGTCTCCTCACTGCCCATTAACGCCTTCCATCGCCATTTAACGCATCTGCAGCGCGTGTTAGCGTCACACCATGACCCTTTATCGCATATTCATCAGCCTTTATTACTTTTCCTTCACCCGTTGAACATCTGCGTCATCATTCAACGCTTCTTCATTGCCCTTTAGCAACTCTATGTTGTCCTTAGTGCCTTCTCCTCACCCTCACTCGCCTATCCATCATACTTTATTTCCTCCCCATTGCCCGTTAGCACTTTTCCATCGTCATTTAACGTTTCATGGTCGCCCTTTGACGATGCCTCATCACTCTTTACCGCCTTCCCCTCACCATTTAACACTTTCCCATCACCATTTAGCGCCTCACTATCACCCTTTAACGTGCATTTAGCGCATCTGCAGCGCCTTTTAGCGCCTCTCCATCAAACTTTATTGCATCCACATCAATTTTAACACTTTTTTCGGGCCTTTAATTAACGCTTTTCCGTCGCTCTTTGACGTCTCTCCGTCACCATTTACTGCTTTTCCAATGCCCTTCGGAGATTCTCAGTCGTCTTTGATGCCTTCTCATCGCCCTTAAGACACCTATTCATCATCCTTTAGCACCTCCCCATCACTCGTTAACATACTTCCACTGTCATTTACCGCTTCCTTGTTACCGTTCCATAGTCCTTTCATGCCAGCCCGCCACCTTTTAATGCATCCCGTCGCTCTTTAACGCACCTTTTTGCCCCTTCAAGCCTTTTCGCTGCCTTTCAACGCCTCCTCATTGCCCTTCAACGCCTCCTCATTGCTCTTTAATGACTACTCATTTTCTACTAACCCTAACGCTCTTTAGCGCCTCTGGGCGCTTTTTAATGACTCGTTGACACCCTTTAATGCCTCCCCATTGTCTTTTACCTACTCTTTGTCGCCTTTTAGCACCTCCCCATTGAACTGTTATGTTTTTCATCGCTCTTTGACACCTCTCCGTCACCCTTTGGTGCCTTCTAGTTGTCTGATCATTCCACTTTGATGATGTTTAATCATTAAAACCCTGCTAGAATTAGATTATTCAGTTAAAGTCACATCATATTTGTGCTTAGGCCTACCTGACCTTGAAATTGACACACAGCCCTTAAAAATAACCTTTAATCATCGAAATAGTAGCAGAAATGGATTAGTCGTCAAAATTACACTAAAAAGAAGTACTACACTTTTTGCTATTTATGTTTGTTAAAAATCATACTTTTTATCTCGGAATTGACTTTTGAGCCACACGGTCCTAGCTTTTTTTGTTAGAAATGATATTTTCTCTTACTTTACCTTGAAATTGACCTTTTTGCCTTGAAGATGACCTTGAATAATCAAAATAATTTTAGATATGTAATGGCCAGTCAAAACTGCACGAAAAGAGGTATTTCACATGTTCCTAGCTTCATTTTTTAAAATAGTAATTTTGCTTAGTTGACCTTGAGATTGACTTTTTGACCTTGCAGATGACCTTGAGTCATGAAAATAAGGCAAGAAATGGAATGCCCGGTCAAAATCACATGACAATACGCTATTACACTTGTTCCTAGCTTCAATTGTTGAACAATCATATTTGATCTTGAAATATCTGGCGGCCATTTTGTTTTCGACTTTGGAAATGACCTTTGACCTTGAAGATGACCTCGGATCACCAAAATAATACCATAAATGAATTGTTCAGACAAAATCCCATGAAAAAGAGGTATTACACATGTTCCTATAGGTCGTACGCCCAATATCGCGAACCACGTTTTTCGCCATTTAAAAAATATTTATCAGAAATTATTATTTTTTACTTCTATTCAACTCACTAACATGTCCGGCGATCTCCAGGTATAATTTTTGTTCGAAAAATATTTTAACTTGGGAGATCCTTTCTTTGTTATGTATAACGTTTTTCGCGAATTTCACTTAATATCGCCCACCGCTCTGATGATGAATGACTTGCACCTGTCATTATACATGACAAAGAAAGGATCAGACGATGTAAAGTATTTTTTGCCGAAAAAACGGCAGAGCTAGGCGCCGGATAACTTGGCAAGTTGAATGAAGTTGAAAAAAATAAAATTTAGTCACCAAATATAGGGACGTCACAATTCGCCCATCTGGGATTTGACAATTGCTTAAGCATGGGGATTTTTCGCTAATTTTGCCGATTTGTATCAGGCCGTCACTAGCTCATTTATACTCCGATCCTTTTAAAACTTTAACTCCTCGACAATTATTGCCATTACGACGACGTCACAAATTTTCAGCAAGATTGGTGCATATACGGCAGAGATATCGCGCTCGCAAAAAGGACGCATTTCGCTCGCGGCGTCGCAATTTTCGCGTCACGGCACAGTTTTTTTAATCAGAGATACCAATTTTCCACCAGAGCGCGCTTCCTGAGTTTTCAAGATACGATCCTGAAATAAATTGCAACTTTTAGCACAACACCTAATCTTCAATATGGTGCTTGACTTTTTTTCGAGCGATTACAAAAAGTTAACTTAATTTATTATCGAATACTTTGATCGCATTTTAAATATAGTTCCGATGATGTCTGAAAAAAAAGTCAAATGGGATCTAGAAGTTCAGATTCTTGTGAGCATGTTGATATGTTTTTTATTTTTGTCCGGCAAAGTCTTCCAGTGCCGCCGACGATGTTTGTAATAGTCTAGAGGGCGAGCATGACCCAGATGACGCTGCTGAGCGGTGAATCTCCCGCGAACTGACAACGTAAAAGACGCTACTATCAAGCTCTGAAATTATGACGTTACTTTCAAACTAATGTTGTCATAGCTGCTCCCTCACTTGAAAAAAATTATTTTTCAAATTACTTTGTAAAAAATTGTGAATTTTAATTGTAGTTCTTATAATATTTGTTTCTGAACGCCCAATGACCCATGACCTGGCCGAGATTCACTGGTGCCACGTGTTGAGCGAACTGTCAACAATAACATAACCAAATCCAATTCCAGTTAACTGGACCAGTGGTTACTTTCAGTTTTACACTGATTTCATTCCTTGTCAAAAGGAGACTATCGTGCCTGATGTCTCTTTATGTTATAATTGACTTGATGTTTCTGATAAAAAAAAAAAAAAAAATTTGTAGGGGGATATGAAGTGAAACCTCTGCATCTGGCCAAGTTGTAGGCATTTACGATATAGACCCTAGGCCTAGCTTGTAAAATCTTTGCTAGTTGTGGTATATTATTACAGGAAGGCCACAGTGAACGACACCAATTCTATATTTGCTGATATAGATTCGGCCAGACAACCAGTAAAGATAATTAATAATTTACCCCACCCCCTCCCCCAATATCTCCACACTTTGGATTTAATTATTTGATTGTCTACTAAGTAGTCTAGCCCTAGTAGGCCTAGAGTATATACTTGAATGCTAAATCTAAAGACTAAGCTGAATAAATGATTGGTGTTGTCAACCAGGAAACATATAATTTAAAAATTACCCCAACCCCTCCCCCAAAAATCATCATCTCAACAATCGGAATTTGATGAGAGTCGCTTATGCCTAAATACTAAATCTAAGCAGATTGCACTAAGAAATCATTGATCGTGAAAGCAGTATGGAGATAATTTAAAATTTACCCCACCCCCTCCTCCACAAATTCATTATCTTGACAATAGGGATTTGATGAGATTTGCTTATGCCAAAATACTAAATCTAAGCAGACTGCACCGAAGAAATCATTGGTCGTGACAAACAGTAAATAATTTAAAATTTACCCCACCCCCTCCCCCACAAAATCATTATCTTGACAATTAGGATTTGATAATAATCTTAGGCTATATATGCCTAAATGCTAAATCTAAAGCAGACAATGCTGAAGAAATGATTGGTCTTGCCAACCAGGAAAGATAATTCACCCCACCCCCTCCCTCACAAAATAATCATTGTTAATAGGCTTATAGGCCTATAGTTACACTGCTAAAAACTAAATCAAAGTAGACATACTATTAAAGCTGAAGAAATGATTGGTCTCATCCCCCACTAAATAACTATATAGACAATTGGGATGATGGGCTTATATTCCGAGGAACTACTTACTGACATCCAGTCTGAATTTTTTTGCGGGTGAGCTAAATATTGCAATTGAAGTTTGCATCGTTGTCTGCGTCTGAGACTCCATTTTGTGGACCTTGCGATACTTCATATGACTGTATTAATGTGTAATGTAATAATGCAGGAAACCTTTCATTTACTATCACTTACATTTTGAATTGACCATACAAACTGTATCATGAAGTATACCTACAGGTATATTGACATTCAAATGATCCATCCCGATAGAAAATCAAGCCTATTTGAAATTGCTGGCAGATGTTGGTAATGCTGTATTGTGAAACCTGTGGGTACTTCATTTTTAAAGTGTGCACTCACACACACTTATTTCCAAAATGAGATGTGCTATTTGCACACATCAATTATACAGTGTTGATTTTCAGTAATTCAGACATTGAAGTTACACTTCTTGTCGAATTAGGGATCGCTACAAATAAGGTTCATAATTGTGTAGCTTTTCGCTATGAGATACTGAACAAATTTAATCCTGTATGCAAGGATTGCTTGAAGATGTGCATGTCATGAATGTAAAGGATACACAATTTTGATTTATTAACCAATAGATTGTGAAAAGTGGATGACTTCATGAATTTCCAATTCTATGTTTTTGATGGAAAGAGTTCAAATTGATGATTAATTTTTCAAGCATTGAATATTTAATAACATTGTTAGCATGCCTTTGAACTACTTCTATTGCACACTTCAGTTCAATGATTGTCAATTCAATTGTAATAAACATGATTTTAAACTAACATTAGGTGTGAATCACAATATTGACATTAAGTAGTCTACAGTGAGTACAATCAAATATTTGCATAAACTGGAGGCCTGTTTCAGGAGCCACATTCTCAAAAAGGCTTCTACATTCTTCTATATTATTGAAAACAAGAAACAAACATTTCATTGATCCAACTGTATACATGTAGTATATATTTGATACACAATGTAGTGACCCAAGTCTTTTTGAAGATATTGTTTCTGCTACTTGGCCATATTGTGTGCAAGACATACAAACATCCAGTACTGTATTTTTTGGGGGCGGGGGCCCTAGGGTAGTGGTTAGCACCGCTGCCTTTCACGCCAGAGTCCGGGGTTCGGCTCCCGGGCTCGGCGGTTTGAAAGAAACAAAATTGTTTCTTCCCCATCCACGTGTGAAAGTTAGTATTGTGGGGAGCCTCCGTGACCGAGAGGTAGCGTGCTCGGCCTCAGACCACCAGGGCTTGAATTTCGAATCCTGTGTCTGGAGGACAGTGTCATCTCAATCATATCACCATCCTCAGGAGGTTCTCCTGGCCCAGTTCAGCCTATATGTGCACAAAGGTGGCCTAAAGCCCGATTCATTTCATTTATTTACACACAATTTTACTTCGTTCTTGAATGAAAATTACCTGATTTAATCAAATACACTGATGTATTACACATATGAAATTAGAGTTCAATGCATCCTTATTTTGAATGGTTAATTTAAGTAAATATTTGTCTATTAAATTACTAAAAAAATTATCTTTGCTTCTGGACCATGCATCGTGGTTTAACCGGTCGGTTAACCGTTACAGCACGGCCCACGGGGACGTCCCGTCTTTATACGTCAGGATCTGACCTATAAAGACAGCCCCCGCACTGAAAGAATTAAAATATTTCTGATGGCCACAGACCCATAACATAGATATTCAAATGAACCAGAAAGATGTAAAGTTCAAAGACATTTCTGATGATTTCAAATTGAAAAAAAAAGTTCAATCCCCATGTTTTAAACAAAAAACAGTTCAGTGGTGTAAGGTTAATGTGCCACACACATCATGCACATATTACATAGGTAATGTTATCTCAAAATCCCACCTGATATCTTAGGCCTAGTACTCATAACCCAGTTGTCACTATATCAGATATTGCACAGTGAATTTTAAGAAGCTTGACAGTTGTATAAGCCTACTCATTTATATGGCTGTGTGTACTTGTGGATTTATTTGCTAGAAATGCAAAATAAGGCCTTCGGTATTTGCATTTTTACAAGCTTGAACATTTTAGTGTTTTATTACTTAACCGATTGACTTACGAACTTACGAACCAGGCTTACGAAGCTGAAATACTTTTGTATAAACCATGGAGACTTAATTAGCTGTTTCTTCTTCAATTCAATACAGGTACCCGTACCTATGTTATGGGTCCATGGCCACTATAAACACTTTAATTTTTTCATTGCTGGGACCATGCATCATCAGACGTCAGAATCTGAAGTATAAAGATGGTCCCCGCAGGAAAAGGGTTGATTAATTAACAGATTTTAAATGCAATGAAAGGCCTATCCTACAATAATAAGGGGCCTATCCAATAAAACTATCCTAAAGTATAATTTCTAAATATAAGAAGTCTAACAAATTAATTATATTTGCTAGTTGCTACCACGTTGCTACCACAAAAATATGTAAACAAGGTCAATTTAGAGAAATAGCACTTCATAAAGGCCGGTACCGGTACTTCAGTATTTTTATCAGTTGGATTTTTTATTTTCTAATTTCATCCATGGGTGAAAAAACACTTTTTTTTTAAACTGCATTAAAATGATTAATCTCAACACAATCAAATAGATAATGAAAAGACATTTCCAAAAAGGTTTCATTTTAACAAATTGGATAATTTGTTGAAAAGTTATAGCCGATTTAAATATGTCGCAAAACACCCGTTTTTGGGGTATTTTTGGTGTTTTTTTCAAAATAGCTAATGTTCCATTTTTATATGCTTGTCATTTTTTTGCAAATAAATATTTTCTGCTGGTTTTCCCTGAGTATGTTCTATTTTATAATGTTATTCAATAAGAAAAAAATATAGTGTTTATCTATAATACTTAAAATTTAATTCAGGTCTAAAAATCCTACCACACGGTGATTTTAAAGTTGTGCCGCGGCCGAAAAAACAAGGAGTTTTTGCGATTTCCTCCATTTTTGTCACCCTGTAAAAAAAAAAATTATACATTTTTTTTTTTAATGATGGTCTTATCCTATATACTAGTAGACAGTACCTTTATTTATGTGTTTCCATGATGTTTTATGTAATATTTTTGAAATTACCCCCACTTGAAATGTGTGGTTTCACCATTTTGGCTCCTGTACTTAAAGGGTCGTCAAAAAACACCCCTTTTTTCAGCCCTTATTTTGTGAATAACTTTTGAACCGCTGAACCGATTTTGACAAATGAGACCATTTTGGAATATGCTTCCCAAGCTCTATCAGTATAAAGTAAAATTAAAAAGATTCATTCAACTTTCAAAATTGATGAACCTCCCTACCAAATATTTTTTTAATGGCAAAAAACGTGGTTCGAGATATTGGGCGTATGACCTATAGCTTTAATTGTTAAAAATGGTATTTTTGCTTATTTGACTGAAATTGACCTTTTGACCTTGATGATTACATTGAATCTTATAAATAATACAAAAAATGGATTGTCCAGTCAAAATCACATAAAAATGAGGTATTACACTTGTTCCTGGCTTCATTTGTTGAAAAATCATATTTGACCTTGAAATATCTGGCGGCCATTTTGTTTTTGCCCTTAAAAAATTACGCCCAAGGGTGCCAAAGTGGCACCCGGCTGATTCCTGCTCAGGATATCCCTTAGAACCAGAATCAATCATAAAACATCGTCCATACCGCGAAACACGCTTGAGTTAAAAAATGCCATTTGACAACTGGACTAAATTATGTCATGTGTGACTTGATTGATCGTGTGAGAAAATACAAACGTTGACGTTGTTCATTTTTCGTGCGATATGTGACAATAGTGTCAATACAGCACATGTTCAATGAATAAGGTGTTCACCTAAACTTCTAAAGGCTCACACCTTATTCATAGAACGAGTGCTGCATTTTCCCATATCGCACTCAAATGAACACCGTTTGCATATCTATTCTTATTATTCATATTGTTATAATAACGTTATGCCATAATCATAATTCATATGGACGGTGCTTACTGGCAGTGACTGTCAATACAGCCAACAGGAGAGCAGTCTTCTTCATCATGATGATGTAGCCTGTGACGTTTAGGCCTATGCCTATTATTTAAGTCTAGAGTAGACTGTCTGTGTAACTGTAAAAAGTAACACAACTGACACAAACTTGTAACTGAAGAGTGAAGTACTTATACTATAGTAGCATGTGTAGACTAGGCGATGATGTAGACTGGTAACTACACTACATGCACTAGGTTACCATGTAGTTCTGGTTGCCTAGCTGTGTAATTATGACCTATATTAACAGTATTCACTAAGTGACGTCACAAATAAACTACTACCTACAAAGTCTCACCACACATAAGGTCTCACCACCCTAAATAAGCGGAAATCCAGGGAGGTGTCTAATGATGGAATCATCACACAAAATATTTTTGATGCGGCTGTTCCAACCTCTATTGAAACAAAATAAAATACAAAGAAGTTATAATTTTGTGCATATTTAAAAAGCACACGTTATCTTATTTGTCAAGGATATCAGATATAACTGTTTCATGATAACCTCGCAGAGATACAGTGGGTTAAAATGATGTGTGTCTGTTCTGTGAAAGAGAGTACGGATTATAGCCCAATTTTAACATTAGTGACCTTTTTACACGCTAGGGGGCGTGGCTCAAAAGTTGTCTGGTAAGCATACCGATTACGGGCCTGTTTTCGAACAAGGACAACTCAAGCTTTATCCTGATATGTCACACTAAATATCTAATAGGGTGAAAAATGGTGAAATCGGCCTGCGGAATTGAGGCCTACATGTGTTTTAATGGGACTGGCATTTGGGGTGGTGAGACCATAATATAATACCCCTCCCATAAACTTACATGTAATAATTGGGCCCCAGCCACAGAACATAGGCCTACATTACGTATATCTATGCTCCCAGCATTCTTTAAGTGAAAAAAAAATGTAGGCTATACCTATGTATTTTTTTAATGGTTTTAATTTGATTGATTTATTCAGTATTGTAAGGCCATCGGCCCATAGTACAAACATGATAAAACAAATACAGATAATTGTATACACATACGTACATAGTCATAAGGTAAACATGATAAACAAACAATATGGTCAAGTACCAGACAGCATCGCATCACGGTGCTTGAAAGAATGATATAGATATGACGCTAATGGTTTGATTACATTTGGATCAGTAGAAGACATTAAAATAACAAAACTTGCAAAAAAAATTTCCAGGATAAATGATATGTATTGTTCTCTGATATCCGAATACGATGGGCAGCAAAATACAAAATGGAATTCATCTTCAATAATAAATAGACCGTCCCTGACACACAATGGACAAACACGTTCAGCTATTTCTAAAAAATTACCAGTGTGTCTACCTGTCTCTATTACAAGCGAATGATTAACCTGCAAAATATTTCTCTGTGCTTCTTTATTTTTAAAATATCAAGATACGGTTCTAGAAGAAATTACGTTTTAAACATACTTTATGTAGATAACTTTCTTGAGTTTAATACTTCATTTCGCCATAATGTTACAAAATGTTGTTTAACCCTATCCTCAAAGACACACAAAAACGCATTTTCATCTTGTACACCCTGTGCGTTCCAAACATATTCAAAACCAAATTTACATGGTCTAATAACATTTTTATATTTGATGCCCATGTAACTCGATTACAATCATCCAATCCCTTTAACATTCCATAACAAGCATGTGGTAATCGATCACCAGACATTTTTTATTATTTTTAACCAGTATTTTACACATATTTTATAATATATTGCTGCGAGGGGGTATATACCAAGCTGGCCTGTAACAGCAGTATGCGAAGTGTGTGAGCCAAGACCTAATATTCGTTTGTAGAAGTAAAATTTTACGTTTTCAATTTGATCACAGTATTCCCATCCCCACACCTCACAACCATAAAGCAGTATAGGATTAATCATTTTATCAAAGAGAATTTTAGCAACTCCGACTGGCCAATAACCACATTGATAATGATATCTAAAAATTAAACCAATAGCTTTGCGCGCCTGAGCTGCTAAAGTTTTCTTAGCTAATGTCCACTTTAGTTTAGTGCTGAATATTATTCCTAAATATTTGTAAGAACTGACAACATCCATTTTCTTAGTATTAAAATACCATTTTTCACTACGTTTAAGTTTACCTCCTCTTCGAAAAACAACTATTTTTGTTTTACATAAATTTACAACCCTTATCTCTCATCATGTCAACCAACTCAACAATATAAAAGGCAGAGAGAAAGGGACTTAAAATACAACCTTGTCGTGTGCCAATTGTGCATTTAAAATAATCAGTTAACCCGTCTTCAGTGCGCACACAAGATTTTAATCGACTATACATGTTTCTTAATAATACCAAAATCTTTCCATGTATGCCACATCTTTGCATGTTATACCATAAACTGATAAAAGAGCATGTGGAATAGTATCGAACGCCTTCGAAAAGTCAATAAACAAAACCTAATATCTACCTTTTTGCCGGCCTGAATATTTTGGATAATAGATTGTAATACGAAAATGTTGTCAATTGTGGAATAATCTTTTTTGTATCCTGCTTGTTCTCCATGTTGAGCATTATGATCATTAGCCCATTTAATAAGACGTTTATTTAAAATTTTTGTAAATAATTTCCCAACAACTGACAAAAGGGAAATACCTCGAAAGTTTAATATTCGGATCTGTTGCTGAGCCTTTCTTATGGAGAGGAAAAAGTAGGCCTACCGCATCGGACCATCGTTCTGGATATTGACCACTGTCCAAAATTTTATTAAATAGTATAACCAAATACGGAACAATCACTTCACGAGCTGATTTTAACATTTCATTTAATATACCATCTTCACCGGGTGATATACCATTTGACAATTCTGAAATCACGTTTATCACCTCTTCCATTGTTATCTTTTCATCTAAACCAGAGTTTGATACAACATTTCCCATACAAGTGTTACATTCTGAATCATGTTGTCTTATATAATTTTTTACAGTTTTTTCAAATTCTTTATCAAGTGAACTTGGTTGATTTAACAGTTTATTGAAGTGATCTACCCATTGTGGTGCTGATATGCTGGACTTGATATGTGTTTTAGTTCCCATCTTCTTCACCTAGCTTAGACCAAAATTTCACTGGATTATCTACAGAATTTTGTAACTCGCTTTGACATTTAAGTTTGACTTGACCCTGTTTAATTCTGCATAGTTTTTTAAATTCATTCTTTTCATCTAAATACGTCACAACAATTTGTAACTCTATATTTTGTCAACATATCATACTTTTTACATTTCTTAATATCACAGTCTCTGTCCCACCAATCAGGTTGTCTCATTTGATTAACTGTGCCAACCTTTCTATTTACACGTGACACTCTCTTCTTACTGTCTCCAGCACGGTATAAAATGTTATTTAAAATTTCAATAGTATTATTAATATCCAAGTTAATTTTGTTGGAACAATGTACGTGACTGATCGGCACAAAGTAACCTTACAAAGTTATTTGCACTGTTGACGTCCCAAACGAATCTCAATTGAGGTCGTAATTTACATGTCACTGGCATTTTTAACCGCCTACTACGAGTAGGCCTACATATTTTGAGTTTTGTGATAGTTGGAAAATGGTTACTAATGTCCGATGTTAAAATGGAAAAATCTAATATATATTTAAACAACAAAGGTGAAGCCAATACATAGTCAATTAGGCTTTTACCTTGACTTGAAATAAATGTGTAATTACCACAATCGTACCCACATCGCCCATTTACAATATGCACATCCAATTCTTTACAAAGATTTAATAATGCTCTACCAAATATATATTAACAAGATTATCTTTTGATTTCCTTTTGCGTGAAAAATCACTTGCAGTGTAGCATTCCAAACCTGAAATCTATTCTACATTGTCATCTATTATATAATCTAATTCTCGGCCCGTACGAGCGTTTAAATCACCAAATATCAGCAAGCTAAAATTTTCTTTTCCAGACAGCATTTCTTCAAGTTTACATTTTAAAATCTCAATTCCATTTTGTTCTGTACATGCAGCGTATCTGGTCGAGTATTGGGGTGGTATATAACAAAAACAACATATTATATCAGTTTGAATTTGTAAGCAGTTACTTTCAAATTTTACGAAAATGCCAAAAGGAAACTTTTCTTCTACCCTCGTCACTTTAAATTTAATATCGGTCCTATAAATACTGCAACACCACCTGATGCTCTCCCGAATTTGCTAAATTTTACTGCATTAATTGTTTCACATGCATGTGAACCACACTTGGTACTTACAGTTTGGATACGCTCTCCATTTACATCCCAAGTTTCATAGATTGCGGTAATGTCATTTCGATTAATCATATTCACAATAGCTACCTTATTTTCATTAAACAAATGTCCATCAATATTCCAAGAGCATATACTAAGGACGCGGCCATTATCCTATGTGTCTGAGTCCTGAGAGCTAGCAGTCTCTTCGTTGGATCCATCATTTGAACCATTCGTAGGGTCAGCCTCGTTCTCTTCCAACAGTCAGGGACTGGCCCAGGCTAAAATCATCAAAAAATCGGTGATTTTATTTCGGGTTCTTAATATGACCATATGATGTAAACATGTACATAGACTAGAACTGCAAATTTTCATAATTTTTGTGCTGCGCACTTACCAGTTAGACTAGATATAGAGACGAAATTCCCGCATTTCTTATTTTTGACATGGTTGTCAATAATTACAAATCAGGAATTTCGTCTCTATATCTAGCCTAACTGGTGAATGCGCAGCACAAAAATTATAAAAATTTGCAGTTCTAGTCTATGTAGGCCTACATGTTTACATCATATGGTCATATTAAGAACCCGAAATAAAATCACCGATTTTTTGATGATTTTAGCCTGGGCCAGTGCTTTCACACTATCACTACTGTCATCATACACATACACGTTATGTCTGTTTTCCGCATCCATCACTAAAAGTTTGTCATACGATAGGTAGGATTTCAGCTCCAACTGTCTGGCCTTGCCCAACAAATCCTTTAACTTTGCGCGTGCTGTTTTATCAGAGTCGCTGAAATCTTCTAGAAAAAAACATGTGCTCCGGCTTAAGTCGTCTGGCACATTTTATATCTAGATCTTTCCCTATTTCGATGTTTTTGAGCAAGAGATAGTCAACCTATCTTAATGAATTGGTATCAAAATGATAGATAAATAAAATATACCCAAGCCTGCTGTAAATCGCCACATTAAAAAAAAATCGTAACTCTTTTAAAGGGACTGGCCCAGGCTAAAATCATCAAAAAATCGGTGATTTTATTTCGGGTTCTTAATATGACCATATGATGTAAACATGTACATAGACTAGAACTGCAAATTTTCATAATTTTTGTGCTGCGCACTTACCAGTTAGACTAGATATAGAGACGAAATTCCCGCATTTCTTATTTTTGACATGGTTGTCAATAATTACAAATCAGGAATTTCGTCTCTATATCTAGCCTAACTGGTGAATGCGCAGCACAAAAATTATAAAAATTTGCAGTTCTAGTCTATGTACATGTTTACATCATATGGTCATATTAAGAACCCGAAATAAAATCACCGATTTTTTGATGATTTTAGCCTGGGCCAGTCCCTTTAATTTTTAATGATATCATAATAATTATGAGCATCTGGTAATATGAGCACGGGCTGTAATATTTTCAATATTAAACAAGGAAAATCGGGTAAAATTTGGTTTGTAATATAATCTTGACACGGACATAAACTCGTTCAGGAATTTTTTTTGAAAAAGTAGTCAAATTATGGCAAAATTAAGTTTTTGGGCTGTTTCATTCAAAAAATACAATTAGTCTACATTTGATTTGTTCGTAAGTCCACAAATCATAAGATATCATTAAAGTAATGTAGGCCTAGGCCTACGTTGGTGAGTGCTAACCCGGGGGCGAATCCAAGGGGGGGGGGGTTTAGCCCCCCCCCCCCCTCAGAAAAAAATCATGACCTTATTTAGGGGTTTCCTTATGATTTGGTGATATACTGAAAGAGAAGCAGTGCCCAATATGCCTTAGATTGCATGAGAAAGCCTTTGGAAATTAAAAATTTCCCCGGTTGCGGGCCCCTCGACCTCTTTACAGTAATTTTGTTGTCAAATTTTAAACCCCCACCCCCCTCACCGAAAAGCTACATCCGCCACTGTAACCATAGTGGTTCTTAGCAAGAGAAGGGACGAAAATAAAGTGATTTAACATTTTTTGGACCCATTTGGCTTGTTACCACCCCCCCTTTCTACTGGGGTAATATAAGCATCCTGTTTCAATCTAATTTTGGGCATGGTGCTCATAATGCCCCCAATGCAAGATATCTAAAGATATCTGTAAAGATATCTGTCACGATAGTATTGTAAGTTATGCCATTCTCTCAATTTAAATGCATATTTCACAGCTATTTACAAAATGAATGCATTTTATATCAAAGTTATGTAATTACACTTTCAGATACATTGGAAAACATTTGTTATGTATATGAGTTTACCTTCGCGTTAACGTGACGAGTGACATGGACACTCAAGTGTCACATTTTCTTTGTTTTTCGCACACCTGTGAACAGTGGAAACGAAAGTTCTTAATGTGATTCTGATATGCATATTTTTTAAAGAAACATTCCCACATGAAAATCGAAATTTAAAAACAAGGATCTTACAATGCCTTTGTGCAGTAAAATTACATTTCTTACAACATGTGCTAAATTAGGGAAGTTTCAGAACCGCAAATAGACCCTTTTTGTGCATTTTTCCTAAACCAAAACCGATTTGAATATCGCATGAGCACTAAACTTGGTCTAGATCTACTATGTCTCCATCCATCACTGCATGGATGAAACGTAACACACATTATCGGTGATGGCATCATTGCAGTCTACAACAAATTAAAGATTTTTAACGTTACAATAACACTTTATCATGTTTTATGTCATTTGCGGAAATATCATCCCGATTAGGCGTCATCCCGATCAGACTTGCCCTACAATAAGTGAGTGGGGAGATTTTATTTGTTTATTAGCCCTATTTCAAAGCATTTTGTAAGGTCTGAAAGCGATTTTAAGCAAGATATCTAAAGATATCTGTAAAGATATCTGTCACGATAGTATTGTAAGTTATGCCATTCTCTCAATTTAAATGCATATTTCACAGCTATTTACAAAATGAATGCATTTTATATCAAAGTTATGTAATTACACTTTCAGATACATTGGAAAACATTTGTTATGTATATGAGTTTACCTTCGCGTTAACGTGACGAGTGACATGGACACTCAAGTGTCACATTTTCTTTGTTTTTCGCACACCTGTGAACAGTGGAAACGAAAGTTCTTAATGTGATTCTGATATGCATATTTTTTAAAGAAACATTCCCACATGAAAATCGAAATCTAAAAACAAGGATCTTACAATGCCTTTGTGCAGTAAAATTACATTTCTTACAACATGTGCTAAATTAGGGAAGTTTCAGAACCGCAAATAGACCCTTTTTGTGCATTTTTCCTAAACCAAAACCGATTTGAATATCGCATGAGCACTAAACTTGGTCTAGATCTACTATGTCTCCATCCATCACTGCATGGATGAAACGTAACACACATTATCGGTGATGGCATCATAGCAGTCTACAACAAATTAAAGATTTTTAACGTTACAATAACACTTTATCATGTTTTATGTCATTTGCGGAAATATCATCCCGATTAGGCGTCATCCCGATCAGACTTGCCCTACAATAAGTGAGTGGGGAGATTTTATTTGTTTATTAGCCCTATTTCAAAGCATTTTGTAAGGTCTGAAAGCGATTTTAAGCATGAAACTGACATTCACTCCCACTGGCCAATCAAGCACATGAAAAATATGCTATTTTTCATAAGGAGCTGTAGATGTTCCCTAAATTAGAATAAAATCGTTTATCTTGATAATATTGATAATACACTATTACTGCTAAATCGCTTTGCAACATTCAACGCTTTCGTAGCAAAAAAACAAGACAGTTTATTCATTGTGACATTTTTATTTGATTTGTTTTAAGTACTTGCTATAGTACATATACATATAGTACGCCCTACATAGCCGAAAATCAATGTATGAACATAAACACACTGCGTTATTTCAATAGACATTCACTATTGTTATTGTATATTTCTAATAAATTTAATTATAATGACAAAATATTTTAGGCCTAATAACAACCTCGTATAAGGCGCTAATTATACATATTATATAAGCCACGCCTAAACCATGTAAACGGGATTCCGGAAGACGGTTATTCGGACAGGCTTTTTAGACGAACAGCTAATCGGGTTCAGTTCATGCCGAATCGGGACCAAAGCTTGCTAGGCAGTGATGTGTCTCAAACACACGACAGAGTTTTTGCTTCTCGATGAGCCTCAGGGCAGTAGATAAAGGGTTGGCTAGTTATACCATTTAATTCATGAAGTAAATTATTCCTCTGTCTGAGCCTCAGTATATCTTTGTATTTTATTTCTGATGTGCTTACCAGTCTAGTTCCCTAAACAATTTTATCACAATATAAATATCACGGACCTTATATACAATTATTCATTTATTCCTATCAATCAGATAAATTTTATACTAAGTGATGTCAATGAACTCTAATAACATGACAGGAGATACATTATTATTGAGGAAAGAGGTGTGATGTAACAATGCGCGGGTGCGGCTTGGGGCTAACGATAACCGAGTGATTTAGCGTGACAGTTATGGCTCTGGCTGGACAGAGTCGCTTGCTCCTTATAAAAAAAAGCATAACAATACAACACCACGGCTGAAGATAACACAGTAGGCAACACCACGTCACAACCTCTCCACAAGCCTGGCTTGTGAAGAGGGTGTGTTGTGGTGTATAACAATACAACACCACGGCTGAAGGGTGAAGATAACACAGTAGGCAACACCACATCACACCCTCTTCAAAAGCCTGGCTTGTGAAGAGGGTGTGATGCGGTGTCAAGTTTTCCCTCCAAATTACGTCACGTCTTATTTATTCAGTATGGATCCCTACGCTGTGCACCTGGTCGGCATTCAAACGAATATTTAGATCAATGTTTTAAAGGGAATGGATATTCGCTCTCAGATCAACATCGTCAATAGTTGTGGGAAAGAACGAGACTTCATCATGTTCATGTAAGCTTATAACTATCCATTCGTATGTCAGTCAGTCAGAGATCCCCCTCCTCCACCTACTCCTTCTCCTCCTCCTCTTCCTCCTCCTCTTCCTCCTCCTCTTCCTCCTCCTCTTCCTCCTCCTATTCCTCCTCCTCTTTCTCCTCTTCCTTCTCCTCTTCCTCCTCCTCTTCCTCCTCCTCCTCTTCTTCCCCTTCCTTCTCCTCTTCCTTCTCCTCCCCCTCCTCCTCTTCCTCTTCCTCCTCCTCCTCCTCCTCCTCCTCCTCCTCCTCCTCCTCCTCCTCCTCCTCCTCCTCCTCCTCCTCCTCCTACTCCGCCCTCTCCTTCTCTTCCTCCTCCTCCTTTTACTTCTTAAACGCCTTTGATTTTTTCGTTTTTTTCTTCTTTTTAATATCATACAGTCGACTTCTTGGGAAAATCACTTGTGTGTTACTGATAGCAGGGATTAGTATTAGTATCGCAAATCTGGTGAAAATCAAGTCAAGGCGTCCATCGTTATTGTCTCTGAATTTTCTTCTCACATTATCTGTCTAACTGCACTGTATTAAAAGAAATAAATGGCTCCACGATATAGTACATAGTAAAACTATTAAGTTATTGTTTTATCTTCACAACTCACTGAATAAAACAAAAAGATACAACACTTTTGCCCTGACCTCTATCTGTGACCAAATATTTTTTTATCTTTATTTGAGGTATTGCTGTGTTTTTGTCAAACACTTATCGCGTTCAAGCGATGATTATAGAAGCTAATGAGTATATCCGTCACCGACGGGTCATTATTACAGTGTATAGTCTTAACCCTTTGACTTCCAGGCCGGGGTGCATGCCAGGATCTAGATATACTGGTGTACGAGTTCTATTTTTCGTCATTTGAAGCTGGAATTGCTAACGCAATTTCCAGCTTCAAATGACGAAAAATACATAAATGTAGTATATATTTGACAAAAATTTGTGTCATTTTATGGTTACGTTCATTGACGAATGACGACGGAAATTTCCGTCATGTATGGTAGTGAAAAGGTTAACTTGCAATGTGAATCGCAATGACAACAATAGTGATTCTAACAAGATCGACTATGTTACCACATATTATGTTGAGCTGCACTGAACCAAAAGAGTCTAGGCCACGTTTCTCAAAGTAAGTTTTGATCCTTCTTCTTCGACTGAGGAAATGACACATTGGAGCTTCAAGTCACTTTTGTGGAAATACAGGCTTAGCTAGAAAAAATCACGAGGGAAAATCTCACGAGGTTAATGAGATAAACCAGAGGACAGTACCCTGTAGGATTCCAGGAGGCTCCACACAAATTAGATGTTTTATTAATGAAAGGGTAAGAAACGTAATGTTTCTTTGAAATACCGAGAGATATACCATTGCGTGACAGATGCTAGTGTTAACAACTACACTAGACCCCCCCCCCCCATTTAGAATAAGGGAAATATTTCAATTTATCTCTTTTTTTATATCATTTACGTAAAATTAAATATGCAACACCTAGCAGAATGTATGACATGTATATACGTTATTATTCTGTTTAATAGGAATCTGAGGAATCAAAGGATGCTGGCGGCAACCATAAGCCACACGAATATGGCATTCTCCATAGACGAATTGTTTGACATAGCACTAACAAGCTGGCTCTTGAAAACCAACAGCATAATGAAGACAAACCTATTATATATTGTTGATTAATTATACACAACATGTATCGCAATATGTATTATGTTTTAACTAACATGAAGTTACAACTGGCAATTTATTTTACTTTACTTTACTTTGCTTTACTTTACTTATATAGAATCAACCTCGCTTTATGAGTTTAAGGAAGCATAGGGAAAAGCTTTCTATCATCAACTCAAACAGTACGGTTACGGTGAGATCAATGATTTACCATTTATATTAATACCAATAATAACATTATTATTATTATGCTGGTATTATCTGATTAACGTGCATAGCTAAACAATTTCTTGCACATGAGTATTTTTTATCGATTCGAACTCTCTAGGTTGCAAAGATATCGTATATGACATTATAATTGCTTAATGCATGACTCCATGGGACCAAATATAGTAGGCCTATTCTACCCCGACAAAATATTTGCCCAGCGGTCGGATTATGAATGTGTATTATTTCGTATATTTCAAATCGTTTTCTTTATAGATCGGAAATGCAAACAAGCTATTATAAATCACATGTAAACAGCTACAATTATATATTTTGCACAATAAATCTGCTAAAAAATAGTATGTAGGCCTACATCCAATAACATAACATAGAATAGCGGAATTAAGAAATGTTTTTCATCAAAATATCCCTCCTGGCAATACTGTATTCCTTCCCCAATTAGGGATCACTCGATCATTACCTGTGTTATTACTATTGTTATTACCGGTAGTTATAATATGCTGTGGCTGCCTGCTGAGGTTTCCAACAAACACGACACATCCACCTATTGTTGAACCAATGTTGGTTCGACGTCATAGACGTCGGACCAACATTGGTTCAGCATGTGGATGTGGATGTGTTGTGTTTGCTGGGAATTCTCGTGTTCTCTGATGCTGATGCTGTTGCAGGCATCACTCCGGATAAACGTTGGCGAAATTATGGAACAATGTCTCAGGCGTTGGCCGTTTTTCATCCATCCCTGTGCGCACAGAAGCTGACGGACTGCTGTTCGCAGTTCGCTGGTAGCCTGGCTCAGCTATAACTAGTGACGTACCTGTAAACTAGCCTTCATTTCGGCATTTGGTGGACGGTACTTCATACAGTGATCTCTATCACACTATGGTGATGTGATAGGAACTACAGTAGATGTGGTATTTTTATTTGATATTACACCTGGGAAATGATCACAGGGATTGCCAAGTCCAGCCAACTTAATCAGCAAGTGAAAAGGGGACGTGTCATTTACAGTTAATTACAAGGTTAGTGTCGTATCATTTCCGACGGTTTCTCAACTCATTTTATATGAGAATTAGGATAAAATAAAAATTATACCTTTCTGACTGTTTTAACCATAAACGTAAATAATCACTAAACATTTTCATATTTTATATCGGGCTTTCAAATACATGTGTATATATAACCGAAGTGTTTGCTCGTGAAGCAACTCTTAATATATACCTAAATTACATTTGATTAGAAAGAGTACCAGCTAGGGCCATTTACCAGGTGCAAAAGAATCGGTATGATGTTACAATTATTGAGTGATACAACATTTCAGAATGAATTTTTTAAAAACTGGTACTGGTAAAACTGGTTCTATAATATTACTTTTTGTTTCGGTATGTATAGAAAACATTCACAAATCATATCCCAAAGTCATTTTGCTGCTAACTTATCCAATTAAGTAGGACTAATTATTGTTGCGTCACGCAGTTTTAAAAACACAATTCTTGCGCACAACAGTGGGTGCCCTTAGAAAAGGCTCCGACACTGGGCCAGTATTGAGACAACGGAGCAACCGTTAGAAAAATTGTCACAATTTTAGACAATATTGGGCAGAATGGTTTTTGTTTTGGTATGGTTTGCATTGTCAGACACTGGTTTGTAATTGCCAGTAAAGCATCAGCCCGAGGCTACAAAAACATGCCATCATGGTCACTGAGAGACCAGAACACAATGCATATATGTGACCCACTGGTAGCCACAGCCAATGTAATATAGTATTTAATATGGAATAAAACATAGGTTTCTTATATCCTTTCAAATGTTCAATTGAGTGTGTTATTATGTTAAAATATCCCACACTTGTCAAATTGGAAAATATGTTGTTATTTAGATGCAAATGATTCAATTAATTGAATGCTGAGCATTATACATGTAGGCCTATTTATCTTAAAAGGTCTTTCACGAATAATTGATGGCTTTGATCTCGTATATTAATTAAAAGGTTATACAAAATATTGAAAACGATAACATTTTTTTGTTTCTAGAAAAATAGCATATACGTGTAAACTGCAAACAACAACTATAGACCTATCGAAACCCAAGTAATTACAGAATAATGGCGACATGACACATTTTTGTAACTTGAATGCTTTTTAAATATGACATAGCAGTTATTCATATACACGAACATGGCTTACACCCAAATTCTGCCTCCCCTATTTAATCATAGGCCTATATCACATGTGTGTTAAAATTGAAATGTATTGCACTGGTCAGTCTATTTATTCTTAAGTAAAGGGCCTATTCTATATTCAATTATGTTTCCGACATTTGTGTGGTGCCTATCCACCATATACATATATATATATACCCCAAGCGTTAACGGGATATTTAATCAAGACATTCGTATAGCTTTGCTAAAATTAGCTTTTCGGTCTAAATGTATTGATGTTGTATTTGGACAAATACGAGTAAGGCAGTAATTACATAACAATAATTATTAGGCTTATTTGCCGACCTGTTATAATGATGTATTAGTGATGATAAAATCACTTGAGGTTGCCCTACTTGTGCTAATGAGGTAATTAAGCAGAAGGTAAGTGGTTGGCGGCTTGCTCTTCACACCTAAGAACCAATCCACATAATTGCCGTTAGTCCAGTCAGTGATGTCACACCTCCAGTCACTTGAGCGTCATTGTTATACGTAGATTCCAAAGTGGCGTGACGTCACTCCTGGTAATCAGTGGTAACACCCTTAATTTGTAGAAGTGTGTCGTTCCTTTATCATGGATTTGAAACAATGCTGGTTTTATGTTGGGCTGGCGTTGTAGACGGTGTACCAACATTAAACTTACGTTGGTTCACTGTCAAGTGTATGGTGGATAATGGTGCTCATTAACAGGTTAATTACAGTTCATCGCATATTAGTGTACCCAAGGAGGTGTAAAGAGCATATCACCTCCCTGGTAGACCTTAACCCTTTAACCGCCGGTGTTGCATATATTCGGGTTTTTATTTTTTATCAGCACATTATGTACCACATTTTAAACAAGTTAAAAAAATAAAATATGACATCAATCAGCAATATTTGAAAACAGCTGACCTCCATTTTGTCAAATCTGAATAATTTTCACTCACTTGAAGTTGTGGAACGCGTCAGCGAGACACAACTTCAAGTGGGTGAAAATTCAGATTGAATAATTTGGCGGTTAAAGGGTTGAATAACATCGTTGATTGGACAGAGAGCATGTCAGCAACGCACTCTCTCCTATTGTATGACAATAAGAAGTTTGCCGTCATCAGGTAATATAAATGCGCTATGTTTCTTCTGTTCAAATGTTGTGAATTATAAACGGTCTAACATTAACAGATTAACGTGAGACACAAAAGAATCATCGAGCAACTTTTGAGATAGGTGCTGTCAGTTATACAGTTACAGGGAAAAGGCCTATAATCTGTTGTCGGACCAAGGACGGGGATTCCCAACTAGCCGACTTAAGTTCACCTGCACCAGGCCAATGTTACATTTTTTTGTTTAGTTGTAGCTTGTTTTTGGATTAGGTGAGTCACGTCTTCTGTCGTGATGAGCCGATCTGTGTTAATAATTTTATTGTCAAGCAAACGGATTATAGACATATTATTTCACGGCACGTGGAACTAAGTTTACCCAAGAAAAATAGAATCTGATTCTATTTTCCTTGGTTTACCCGATCACCGTGATTGAACGTTACTGACACCCTGATGGCAGACCACATGGTATGAAATCCCAGCGTTGGTCCGACTTTGTACAAATGTCATACAAATGTTTTGTGTTTGCTGGGATGTGACTTTACAGGTCATCATTCTCTGATGACCCCGGGGGGATCTCCTTCAGGCTAGGTTCACGTGGAGAGACACAATGTGGAACAGCTTCCTGCCCAGTATGTGCTCATTCGCCGAGGTCCGCGCTCATCATCATTAAATGTCAATGACGCGGCCTGCGTCAAAGATACAATTAGCCCGTCCAAAAAACGAGATTGACTGTACACAAAATAACGAAAGCAAAGTGAAACAAAGGTATGAGCAATTGACTACTCCTCGTGATTGATATATTAAAATAAACATTTTGGGGCAATTTTGAATGCGTCATTAGTCATTTAGTATTACTTTAAATACGTCTGTTTTCTCAGATATCCTCACTACTCTGGAAAAACCTCTACGAGTGCCTAGTTTTGGTTACCATTCATGACAAAATTGTCGTAAGCACGATAATAATCCCGCATCCACACTTAATGTATTGATTTAATCAATACTATTGACTTATAGACTATGGGAGGAATCATATTAGGATTTTAGCTCCACTTAATTAGATATGTCATAAGACGGAGTCTGTGAGAAGTATTTTTAAAGTTGTTTCTTTCAACGATAACCAACAACTCTAGGCTGAGGAAATAATTTGTATGCAAGCCATTGCGAGACGCCCATCATATTAACTTCGAAATATTTAAATGTAGCCCACTAAAGTATTATTTATATTATTAAACATATTGAAAAATAAATAAATACAAGATAATAATAATAATAATGTGATAGTACAGTAATATAGGTACTAATTACCATTGTTATGTACGTTAATACAATACTGTCAAATTAATAACTCAGAGTAAACAAACAACAATTCTATTAATTAACTTTGTAATGATATAAGTATATAATATTTAACAAGCAATTTAGTTAGTTCTACTACAAAATGATTGTGTACACGTATTTTAAATGAGAAACGATGAAGGTCAACAATGGAAAGAGGTTTGGGGATTAATAATTATGCCATATTATGTAAC